>JARVGS010001636.1:6507210-6523362 GCA_031762315.1 Hypsolebias antenori | reverse complement strand
TGAGCTTTCTTGATCAGGCTGGTGGTGTTGTTGCTCCAGCTGAGGTTATCGTTCATGTGTACACCCAAGTACTTGTAACTGGAGACCACTTCCACTGCAGATCCTCCTACATATGTTCAGGGGCGGGTTGTTCCATGTGATATCCACAATCATCTCCTTCGTCTTCTTCACATTGATGTGAAGGTTGTTCTTCCTGTACCAGTTCCAGATTCTTAAAATGTTTTAGTATTATTAACTGATGTGCAGATAATAGAATAGTTAACATCTTTCAGATTTCCCATCCAAGAAAATTATTCTGAAATTGTTCCATTTTAAGATGCAGTTTTTTTTTGCAGACAGCTGAAGCTCTGCCCATCTTTACTTCTGAAAGATTCAGCTTCTCTAAAATACTTTTTTTTATATTTAGTCCTCTTATACCTGTTGTGAATTAAACTAGTTGCAAAATCCTCCTCCAGCTGTCTCTTATTTTTACCACTTACATTTACAGCCTTTAACTGTATTACTCACGTGTTGTTGCCATCAAATTGAAAATTTCAATATTTTTTCCTAAAATGGCATGATTTTAGTTTAAACTTTTATTTTTGATTTAATTGAAGATAAACTTTATTATGAGATTTGCACATCATTGCATTTTGTTTTCATTAACATTTGGCTCAATGATCCAACATTTTCAGAACTGGGGTTGTATTTAGAACAGCCAGTTTACCAGTTTGAACAATTATGTGGTCCCAAGATTTAATAATCATTGCACCTGCCTTCACCATGACTTGTCAGAATGTTTAGATACAGCAAAAAATATGTTAATTCTGAAATTTCAGGTATTTTAAGATGTTGTATATAAATATATATATATACCTGTAATACATACTGTATATATATAAATATATATATATATATATATACCTGTAATACATACCTGTAATACATACTGTATATATATAAATATATATAAATTCATAAATATAGGCAGTTTTAATCGGGCATACCACTCAGTCAGGCAAGCTTAAATACATTTTCCAATAAAAAAAAAAACATAAAACAATAAATATCAGCCAAAAAATATAGTAAAGTGCAAATTTTCTTTTTATTCTGATTTCATTTTACAGCAGAAATTATGTAAAGCATTCAGAAGACATATTCCACATATAAGGGCAATATTCAAAACACTTTTGCATGGCCTCAGCAACAAAATATTCTTTTTAAAAACATCAACAAGTTAGTGATGCCTGTGCATGCATGTTTGTAAAACAAAGAAAGATTTAAAAACTAGGCTACAAAGAAAGAAAACAAAAGAGGAGGAATGAGCGGCTGAGATAAGCATGGAGAACACAGCAGGCAGGGTGGTGAGACAGCAGAGCTGAGCGACAGAGAAGACCGAGGGTGAAAGAGGAGGAAGGCAAGGAGAGGTCTAGCCATAGATTATCTATAAGGGTCTACCATTCTAGCATGCAATGTGGTGTTTGGCCATGCCCTCTTGAAACAAGGCCCAAAAGGTTCTACATTTCATTTCTAAGCGGACTTATGAGAACAGAGGTAATCTCTGCACACCTGTTATATGGCAACATTTCTTACTTAAAAAAATAAAAAATCGGAACAAACATACTCTTTTCCACAATCACCACCCTCTCCAAAACATGAACTCGCAGATGAATTGTCTGCATTGTGAGTTAGTACTTTGTGTGTTGTACACGTGGATGAACATTTAGATGTTCGTGTGCCTGTTTGTGAACATAATATATAAAGATATTCAGAAAAAAATTCATCTGCTGGAATCTGAGGAAGGACAGCTTCAGTAAGAGTTTAGGTGGTTCTGGATGATTTTTCCGGACTAAAAGTCTCTGGTTTGATTAATATCCAAAAACACAATATCCACTCCTTCATGATGATGAAGAGTTTGCAATGTACTTTCATACTTATATAAAAAAATAAAAAAAACTCAAATTACCGGTAAAGTGATAGTTCCGATCTTTTGAAGTAGGGTTCTGTGACGTTATTTAAAATTGTACCTGTAAATAGTTCATTAAACAGCTGAGCTGGGGACGAGATTAAGGTGAATCTCCATCACAAACCCTTCCAATCTATAGGTTTTATAAAAATCTTATTTTATGAATTTTATTAGTTAATTTTACAGATATTTCAGCAGAAATATTACAAAGTGCCCCCTGGCTGCTGCTATTTGTGTTTGCTTCCAAATAATCAAAGAATTAAATGTAAGAAATCAACTGGCAACGTAAAGATGTATTAAACTGGAAGTGGCCCTACTGTCAGCTCGTCCAGAATCACTCTTCTCACAAACTGGTTTTTCAAAGAGCTATCTACAACAGGTAACACGCTAACTGTTAAGACTTTTTCCACAGAACCCCTCTTTGAAAGAGCTGAACCATCTCTTTAAGGATTTTGTGTATTTGAAAAAAGAAACAATTGTAGGAATATATTTAAGTGTTTTTTTTTTTTTTTAATTCAGACCATTTTTTGGACTCTATAAAATAAACTTTTTGGAGGTATATTTAATCATTTCCTATATCCTAGATCTGTTTTTACAGCAACAGATCTGTTGCTTTGCTAAATAAAACGGGAATTTAAACAGTTTGTGTCAAACATGAACACGTCGAAAGCTGCAGGTGCTTAATGAATGACCAGTACGATTTCTGACTATGTGCACATACACACACACCGTGAACCCAAAGGTGCACGGCCCCCAGATGTGCCAGCAGCTTATCCCACGCCACATGCCGCCTCCCTGTTCGTCAACCCTGAGTAAAATCTAAGGAAGATAACGTATCGTGTTTTCAAACACAAAAACACACGAGCATGAGTGGGCCAGTACTTGAGATTATGATTGTTTGTGTTCGACACGTATGTGGGTTTACATGTGCAAGCACATCTGTGCGGGTCCATGAAAAAGAGAAATAAAAGGTTTATCAAAGAGTTTTAGTCTGCTGAGTTATGCTGTGATTTTAATGTTGGAAAATTAATCTCTGGAGGAGGAAAAAATAAATAAAAAAGTGAGACAAAACTCATTGTCCTCCCAACAACGATGCCGTGAATAGACTCGTGACAGTGCCTCTCAAAACACAGAAGCAAAATTCAATGGTTTGATTCCTCGAATACTGCAAAATACACACAAAGGTGGTGCGTACAGTGATAGTCATTTTTGTTTTGTCAAACAAAGCGACACATAGGATCAATTAGGCCATGAGCATCCATTCATACCAGACAAATTAAGAGCTTCAAACATAGAATTAGCTCAAGTTCAACACTGTTGAGTTAATTTTGAACACATAATTTAGGAAAATAAACAAATAACTGGGAATGCCTTGGAGAATACACAGTAGATATTTCCTGATATTTGTTTTCTGTTGCTGAGCAGGCACTTTCTAAACAGCTTTCCAGATGTCTGAAATACATATCGTATACTTATGGCAGTGACAATGAAGTGGAAAAACAAAGAACCAAACGTGCGCACAAAAGAATAAAATCAACAAAATTAATAGTGGGTAGGAGACATTCTGTTAGAAGGTGGAAAGCTTTGACTGGAGGCCGGGCTGGAGCTGTTGTACGTCTGATTGATGGTCCTATTAAAAGTGAGGATGTTGCTGAAACACAACCACATTGTTAAGGATGTAGCACCCTCTTTTTTTATACCAGTCATCGCATTCACACTTGAACTCTATAGTCATCGTTACTAGTAGTGCCATTATTTTCAAAATACGTGCATTAATACCACCGTTGTCTATAAATAAGTCTGCCTCGGACAAACTTTAGAACTTGAAGGTCTATGCCTGAACTAGTACTAGTTTTGTTTTTATCATCTGTACCTCTGTGGATCTTACGGATAACCTTTGGGTGTTAGTTTCCCCAACAAAACATACTGTGTTGTTAGGCAAAAAAAAAAAAAATAGCATTCATATTTATTGGCACTACTGGCAAAAAGGGTTTTAATTTTTGCTAGCCATGAAACAAAAGCACAAAGTTTAAATGTTTAGTCTGAAAGTTCATGGTTTGTTTTCCCACTTATAAGTCTAACATTAGAGTTTTCATTTGCATGCTTTAACAAAATGTTCTTTTCAGTAACACTTAATGCTGGATACTTTTAAAGTGAAGAAGTTAAAATCCTCTCACAGTCCAAAGCCACTACTGTGTTCTTTTAGCCGTTTCTTTGTCTTAAATCTCATGCACATTACTTCGTTTGTAATATCTACAGTATTTACAAGCAATACAGCCGTCCTGTGTACCCAGGTCTCTGTCTAAAGTTCTCGTTATGGGAGTAAAATAATTTATAATCTTAAATACAGTCCTCTTATGAAAAAGTTTCAGGGTCCTTGTATCCCCTTACCTCGTCAATTTATATACAGAAATATGCAATAGTCCAAAATATGGATTTGATCGCCCGTATGGGCTAATATGGGGACCAGTGCCCTTTATAGGGGCAGTTGTAGGACCCGCGTCCTGTACAGAGCAAGCATAGAGACCTCTCGGAGTCAAGAAGAAGTCAAGGCAATGGTTTGTGACTCTCTCCTAGGATTTGGAGGTTCACGCAGAACAAACTAACAGAGACATTTAACCCTTGGAACATGTCATATTTTATCACACGGGGATGGGGGAACCAGTCTCAAGCTAAACCACTCTTGAGCCAGTTAAAGAAAGAATTAGACCCTTAAATAAATAAATAAATATTTAAATAAAGCACCCAAAATAAGTCATTTGTCCTTACACAGTTCACATTACACAGGGCAAGGATAGGTTGATGAAGACATGAGACACAATTACACATAGAAATACAAAAAAGAAACAACACTAAAGCAGTTTGGCAAGCATGCAGGAGCTCATAGCTCAAACACATGCATCGAATTGAACAAACACGGACACACCACATCAGGCGAGCAAAGTGCTGCCTCTAAGAACGATTTCATACAAAGTCCATGTAGCAAATTAAGACATCGTTATTCAGACCACTTCCCCTTATCTAACAATCCTCCTCTTACATTCAAGTGCAGTTCCTCCCCTTTTTGATTGGGTGACTAATGGGTTTTTTAAGCCTGTGGATCGGAGTGCTTGGTGATATTGTGAAAAACTGGATCAGCAGACTGGTTGGCCTCTATAGCTCTGCAGAATAATGGAGAGGAGGAATAAGCGGAAAAAACCTTGCATGCAAATGCAACATAGAAGTGAGTTTTTTGGTTTATGTTTTCTTTTTCTTTCACAGATCTCTGTTTGGATACAAAACACGCCAGGTATTGTATATTTTCTGCATGTCAAAGTAGCATTTCTCTTGAGCCAGCTGTTCCTCATCGGAGTTGTTCAGCACACCCAGCTGCTGTTTTAAACAGCAGGACGCCGTCTTCAGGCACTTCCTCCATTTTCTTCTTCTTTTTTTTACTTGTCTGACTCATCAGCTTGCTCTAGCAAAGAAACATACCCATGAAGAGTGCAAAGAATGCCATGAGGTTAATGTGATGGCCTCCCAGTTAAACTGTGGAGGAGAATCAGTGCTGTGGGCAGAGCCAGGCTCCTGGGCTCTGCCCAGCAGTCTGTCTGAGCTGCCATGATGGACTCCTATCCTGTCCTCAGTCTGTTTGGAAAGAGTTTTTTTCCTCTTGAGGGAAGAGGGCAGGGCGGGTGAGAGAGGAGCGAAGAGGAAAACTGAAGGGACTGGGAGAAGGAAACGAAAGGGAGGGTTGAGGGGATGGAAACAGGGTAGAGGGCTGGGAAGGTATAGACTGCTCACAGGCTGAGCGGGCTGTGTGCAGGGCCTGATGATGGGCTCTCACGACCCCTGGCCTTTCTCTGCTCTCTGGCCCTGTGGAGAACCAAAACCACATTAGATACAGAAACAGAAATACAATTCCTGTTTACACCCAAAGGCCACACTTGGAGCAAAATAAACAGTTATTCAACAAACCTTTGATCCCCATCCTTCACGTAAAAACACACACTCAAATCCTGTTATCTTCCCCACCCATCGAAGAGCAGAATAAAAACATGGCAGGCCAAGCAACCCTCAGAGTCCCGTAGTGATAACAGTCAGAACATGCCCCCAAGAAGGCCGTATGCAAGTACTGCTCATCTACTTGTCAGTCATGCAGTTACTGATATCAAGTGGCAGTCCTCAGAGCAACATAGGGAGTGAGGATAAGAGCAGGAGGGAAGGATGATATTCCAGGAACTCCTCCTCCTCTTCTCCCTCTGCTGTCATGCAAACAGGCATCAGCCTCTGAGAGAGGGAGCAAGAGAGGGACTCACCTGTTTCAGAGGCCTGTGGTCCATCAAGGGGCTTCACAGGAACAGTAAAACAACACCAGCTATTAGCACCACTGTAGTGTGTTGAGTGTTAGTGGCCGGTAAGTGTGTGTAGCACATGTTTAATAGTGTGCCCTTAGTTGTGTGTGTAGATGAGTTTGAGAGTTCGTCTCACCTGTGGCGGCAGCGGAGCAGAAACCTCAAGATCTTGCGAGCAGCCTGGTTTTGTTTTTTAGTTAGGAGGCTGCTGTAAGCAAACACATGTGTGTTAGACATGTTTATCACTTACTGCACACAGTCCCAGAGGTTTCCCACTTGTGTGTGTGCAAGGTACCTTAGGGAGTGCCTGTAGGAGCGGTAGTATTGCTGGATGAGGACCGCTGCTCTGCGACTTTGCTGGAACTTCCTCTGTTCGTGGAAACTCCGGAAACGACTCTGGATCAGGATGGCAGCTAAGGTCATCCTTTTATAAAGTGCATACTGAGAGAGAAGACAGAAGCAATGTGAAGCTTTTAGCATGGTTTAAATCTGTAGACTGCAGCAACAAAAGTCTTACTGTGAAGTCCATGATGCAGGAAAAAACACAAAATTACCAAAACTGCAGATATGAAACAAATTTACTAAATGTTCTTAATGCACTGAAAGTTATACAATGTGAAAGGATCAAATTAAACTAAACATTCCATAATAATTTATAAACATTTCATGATATGGATGTATTTATAAAAAAACAAGCATCAAGCTTTGTTTGAGAAAAACAGTTCTGGTCTAAATTACACATTTGCTTCACATCAAAGTATGACAAATGCATAAAGCTGCTCGTCTGGTTCTGCTGGAGGTTTCTTCCTGTTAAAAAGGAGTTTTTCCTTTCCACTGTTGCCTTTGTGTTTGCTCACGATGGGAGATCAAGTGAAGATTCAACGCAGTCTGCTGGCTTCCTTAGATAACTATTACTAACAGTTTTTATTATGTATGTGAATGTTTTTGTTCTGTGCCTTGACATGACATCTGCTGTGACGTGGCGCTATATAAGTAAACTGAATTGATTTGAAATAAAAAGTGCAAAAAACACTTTGGAATAACTTATGAAAGCTAATTTTGATGTGTCTACCATCATCTAAAGTTTTCAGTTCTCCAAGCTCACATCATGACCACAGACTCATTACAGCAATTTATAGTTTTGTTTATATTTTTTTTTTTGAACAAAGCATATAGAGATAATACTAAAAACGCATAGCTAAATTAAAAAAAGTAGAAATAGATGAATAGTAAATGTGATTCATTCCTATTTCCACTTAAATGAAGTGTGTTAATTTTTCCTCAAAATTAATTTTAGCATACTGCACAAACTATTGCACTTTATGTATGTTTTAACCAACTTCACTAAGTTAAATATCTTGCTAATTGTAGAAGAATAGGTAGCCTAGATTGGATTAGGTAAAAGTTAGGCAACTTTTAGCAGAACTCTTGATATAATGCAGTTTCCTGGTCCTTCCTGCTGATCTCACCTGCTTGTATCTCTTGTAGCAGCGTTGAACCACTGCGGCAATCTCTTTGTGTTGTTCCTGAATGGGACCCTGGAAAGAAAGTCAGGAAGAATTTAATTCAATATTTTACACATGAAATGGATTATGAGCACAGTGAGGTTTTTCAGCTGTTTGTGCTAAATAAAGAGCATTAAACACAGAAGCAGGTTCAGCACTGAGAGAAACAGCATGACAGAAGTGCAGGTGACACTTACTTTGTGTTTTCTGAGCAAGCGCAGAGCGTGTTTGATGGTTTCATACAGCTCCTGCTGCTCGGCCTCAGTTATGGCTAAGCTGGAGGCGTTTGTTTTCAACCTCTCCTGTTTCATTGATGCACAAAGGAAGGAGCTCCAATCAACGGGGGAGGGTGGGGCTTGGTTAGCACGAGGACTTTGCTGATCTTGCAGCCTTGAGAGTGAATTTGGTACTAGGCTAGGAGTCGGGGGTTTAAACTTTAGAAACCTGTATAAATGGTAGAAAGTCAGTTTGTGTATGTATTGACTTTACTCAGTATAAATATAACAGAGCTGAGGAAACATGATTGTGTTTTGTCTGTCTAATAAGTGCCTTCTTGAGGTCTAACTTAGTTAACATAGTAGAATGACATTCAGACATCTCTGACTCACCTCTCTACCTCATTAAGGTAACCTGACAGTGACTTTACATCACTGCTTATCCCAACCTTTCCAATATCTGACTTGGTGTCCACAGCCTGTTTAAACCGATCACTTGAAGCATCCATGAAGTGATCAGCAAGCATCGTAATGTCCACCTGCAGCATGTAAAATTGTGGTTAAATTCAGAGTGATTGATCAATCAAGCTAAAAGTCAATGTTCCTCCTAATATTTTGTGCATTACATTACTCCATGATTTACCTTTAATTTTCAAACAGTTAACACCAAACATATGGCTGCTTTACATGAGAGCATCAGGATGTGTCTCCATACCTGTAGGTCCTCGGTGTTGTCCTGATAGGTGAGCAGCTCCGTCTCCTCCCCCCTGTCAGACAGCACTCTTTGGCGCAGGTGAATGGCCAATCGTTCTTTTCCTTGAATCCTTCTAGCCAAACTGAGCTGCCCAAGAGTCTGTCTCAGGGTCCACCTGTTGCCCACTTCAGACTCCCCTATCCTGGCCTGCAGGTGGGAGAATGGGGCACTGGGGAGCGGAGGCCGGTTGGAGCTGGAAAGAGGTGCATTTGGACAGCTAAAGTTTGAGGGTTGAGTTTGTGAAGATTTGAGGAGGGAACGATGAGGATTGAAGTGGGAGTTGACAGGGTTGGTTCTAGGGTTCGGGTTAGCTAGCTGTTTTTGGCTTGCTGGGCTAGATTTGAGTTTCTTGGCTGGAGGAGGTCCTCCCTGTTCCCCCTGGGTTGCTGGTGGGGGTCTTTGTCCAGTTTGGCTCCAGCTTTGGTTCTGGTTGTCCTTTTGGCTCTCTGCTCTGTTTCTGCTCAGCTCTGAAGGGCAAAGGTAGTGAAAAATAAGACAAAATCTTATAAAGACAATAATAATTCCTACAAAACCAGATTTCCTAACTACACTGCCTAGCCCCTCTTAAAAAAGGGTCATCACGTGAAAGGTTTTTTTCCAGATCTCTCTTGTAAATGAGTCCCTGAGGCTCAATGGGATTAACCTGTGTAAATAAAGACAGAATGAAAAGTTATCTAACACTAAGTGATACAGCGAGCAGTTTTTTTTATCCCTTAAATAATCATCTAACATGGGAAGACCAGGATAAAAATGTGAAAGATTAGCTCAGAAAGCATGCATCGTCAGTTTTACATATATTTAATGAGCATTGTGACGGCAGGAACCTTTGCCAGGAACCAGGGTCTTTTTGTGATTCCTTCACTTTCCCTCCATCACTCCTATCCCTACTTCCTTTTATAACTCCACCTGTGTGTGCCAGAACGGAGGCATGCTGCCTCTGTGTCTTTTCCTTAAAGGACAAGCTTGTTGGGGAGCACGTGGCAACTTTTTAATTAAACCTTGTTGATTTTGCACATACACATATAAATTAAAGTAACGCAATGTGTGCTCCTAAATTTAACTCAGTCAAACAGTGATGCTTTGAAACTTTAAATCCCTTCTTTAATTTGCAGACAGGAGCTTCTTCTCTTCTTCCTGCTGCCACAGATGCAGCTGAACAAGTGTATGCTGTGAAAACTGCAGGAATGAAGTGACAAGTCTGACATGACATTTGCATACTACAACTGATCCTGCTGTACAACTGTAAATTAACAAATTTGCAGTAGTAGTGGATCTGTAGTGGAGTAAGAGTGGCTGTAGTGTATGTCCTGGTTTTACTGTCCAGCAGCTGCAGGACGTCAGCAGCAACGTGCTGAGAAGGATCAACACATGTCAGCAAACTTGATTTGCCAAATCAAGACTGAATACTAGACTTTGGCAGAAATGCAACAAACCAAGATTAAAACAGAAATGCATGTTCTTACAAACACGTTATAAAAGATAGTTTCAGGACAACTTAACTGCCTTTATTTTTATAACTTATATTGCTCTAAATAAACAGGTAGACATTTAAATCACATTGGCTCAATTACCAGTATGAAAGTGAGGCTCCCCACTCATGTAACAATTATTCATTAAACTCTATGATGGAAGTCCACTCTCTTATCTGGGTAGAAGATTTTTTTTCCCCATAAATAAAACCCAGTCATCAAGCAAAGAATCAATAAAACTATAGCTATGATTCACATGGAGTAATTGGGTGACTAATTTTTGTGTTTTTGGTGAACTGACAGCTTAACGTGAGACAAAAAAATCCCCCCCGGTAACAAACCACATGCTTCTGCACCTGAGTTTGAGTTAGTGGTAGGGTTGTTGCTTATTCCACCCATGTGTGAGCCTCCTCTCCATCTATCCATCCAACTGTCCGCAGACTGGCCCTGAGCTTGAGGACTCTGCTGCAGCTGCTCCAGGAGCTCAGCCAATCGAGTGTGGCCGCGGGATCGAGCAATGTTCAGCGGCAGACGTCCCAAGGAATCAGGAATGGCAAGAGCTCTTGGGTCCCACTGATAAAGAATCAGCGCTGCCTCGGTATGACCCAGAGCACAAGCCCACATCTGTGGAGGACAAAACAAATGTAATACGCACAGGAAAAATAAAACATACAGAGACAACTAGATTCAAGCATTAATTACTCACAAGTGGCGTGCAGGAAAAGTGGTCGACATTCAAAGGATCCACTTCCAGCTCAAGGTCAATACTGTCGGCATGCTTTGTGCTGCAGGGCAAGACAACAAAAGTGAAATTACTGGCTTGGTTTACGCCTTCACCATGATGTGTCATATCTGAATGCAACTCACCGCCAGCGAATGAGTGTCTGAATGAGTCCTGTGTAACCCTGAGCTGCAGCCAGATGCAGTAAAGTCATTCCTCTGGAGTTCTTGCTGTGGATGAGCTGATTAGAAGAAGCCCAACATGGCTGAGACATCATCTTCTCACAGACAACCACAACACGACCCTCAAATGTGCCATGGTCAGGGGAGAGCTAAAGAATCGAACAAGAAAAAGGTCAAATCAAGTTCAAGTGAAATAAATAATATAAACCAAATAATGCAAACCAAAAGAAATCTCTTTCAACACATTTGCATTTTTTCTTTGGTTTAAATATATAAAAATAATAATAATAATAATAATAATTAATGAGTGCAAACTGTTACAATTATTTTGCACAAGGCATTGCTAAATTACTTATAAATAAAAAAATAAATGGTCAATGGTTAAACATTGTTTTTATAGTGAAGTCTTACCGTCTTACAACCTTTAATGTGATCACAGTCAGTGTTAAAGACTTTGATTTCTTTTAGTCATATATGTTTGGCTGCTGCGCTTCCCAAACACTTAACGCAACAGAAGAAAATTAAATTTCACTCCGACAGAATCACGGACTTACTTGAGACCGCCGCTCAGTGGTTTCTCCCCCTTCAACTCCTCCACCCTTGGTTGCCATGGCTTCTGAGTCAGGGTTCTGATTGGTTATTTCAGCCATCCTCTGCTCCATCTGCTCCAAACGCTCCAAGATAGACATCCTGAACTGGGTGTCTGTATAATACAAGTGAGAAGTGGTAGTCTGTAAACACTGTATTCATGGAAACAAGCACTGTGTATAGCTTGGGCTCATCTGATTGGCTCAACAGACACAGAGCTGAAATTCAGCAACACCTTTAAATGATAAATGTGAACTTGGAAGACAAAAACAAATATCTTTGTGACCTGGCTAAGTGTGAGTTTGACCCTTAGTTTCAAATCTGCTGCAGTTGTTCTGCAGCGCATGTTCTGTCACCCCACCTGCAGCTTTTTCTCTCAGTTTTCTGTTTTTCTCTCTTCTTGTTTGATTTGTTTTTCATTTCTGCTGCCTGCAGAACACACTTAACTGAGAGGGTGGAGCCACAAGAGCAACAAAAAGGTTTAAACTCCTCCCGTCCCTGAAGGGAAGTTCACTCTATGGCCTGTCTGACTTGTTTACTAAAAACTCCACAATTGTAGCTACTAAACACTGAAAAAGAACCATTTCTTATAAATCCAGAAAACAGTCACCAGTGTCAAACAAATGACACACACTCTCAGAGTTTACCACAATCACCACCAGTGTAACCCGATGGAGAGCAATCCTTCTTTGTTTTGTAAAATATATATTTATCTAGGATGTTTTAGGGGGCCTTGGTAGCTTGGCGGTCAGTGTTGCGGTCTCTTAGTCCTGAAGGTGTGGATTTGAGCCTAGATTGAGTCAAAAAGGGACATCCGGTGTAAAAAAAAAAAAAATTGCTGCACCTTTCATGCAAGTTTGCTCGCTGTGGCAACCCCTGCAAATGGAAGAAGCCAAAAAGAAAACCTAAGTTTTGATTAAGTTTTTATGATTATGAGTTTACCTACTGATTATTAAGAGGCAGTAAGCACTCCATGCATCTTGTTTAAAAGTTAGTTATTATGAACCAGCAGGTTTGCACCATAGGATTTAATTGCGTTTCAAACTACTTTTACTAGATTTATTTTTTGTAATGAGCATTACAGTTTTAAGTACACAATGACATTCTTCAGCTTCAGGGGAAGAAGTCTGCAGATTGACAAGAATGAGTGGTTAAAGGGCTCAAGTGCAGGAAAGAGCACCCAGGAGGCAAGTATTCAAAGACAAGGACTCTGAAAAATAAATAAATAAAGACTGCCAGGCCATAAACAAACAAACAAACAAAAAAATACAAAGCCTAAACCAGACAAGCACACAAGAACCTCACACAAAGTAAAACAAGGATGATATACAAAGGGAGGCAACGACACAAATAGAGGCGTGACAACTCCAAAATCAGGACCAACTGAATCAGAAGAACAGAAAATGGACAAGGAGCAAATAATTCAACTCTACAGACCAGCAACTACACAGGTGACAATAAAACAATTTTACATATTCAACTAAACACAAACAAGATGAGACTAACTTGTAACTAAAGTGTCAAAGTAACCAATCACATTGCATTTGATCATGGGTTATATATAAGAAAGAAGAGCTCCGGCTGCATGCTCAATAATCCAGGTAGAAAAAATCTAAAAAAGTTAAGTCTGGTCCTCTGGACGGGTTAAAAAAACAGAATTTTATTTGAAATATTTTTTTGGAATTATAGCTCACAGCTGTATCTAAACTAATTCATAAACAAATATTGGTACTTTAGCGTTAAAGGAGGCAAGTTGATCAAAGTCTCCAGGCTGGGAATTTTTTTTTTCAATTGTAATGTTCAAACACACAAAATATTTAAACAAAAACAGAACCAAGTGATGGGCCTTTAGTTTGGTGGTTGGAGCGTTCAGTAACGATATCCACCCCTTTTGGTGCTGAAAGTGAACTACTGATTTAATTAAGTCTAATTATCAGATGTGAAACAACAATGTAATGAATTTAAAGGTGCCACATTACATCTCCACCCAGGGTGTAAACAACATGAGGACTTGTGGCTTCACCTTCTCTTTGTCTGCCACACAATGCACGCTTGCATCAAACACCCAGAATTAATTTAAGCAGCCACATCCGTCTGCAACAACATAGTAAATAAATAAGTAAATGAATAAAACGAGAGGAGAAAACTAACACAGCTGCAAGCAATACACACCTGAGCGTGAGGAGAAACAGCGCGGCTCTCTTTGTGCTCCTTGTTGCTCTGCTCCAACCTGTTTCAGACTCACAGGTCGCTGCTCCGACCGCGCAAAACGCAAATAACAGAGGGAGGAGGGAGGAGAGGAGGAGGAGAGGAGCATCTCCTCGTCTTGTGTGTGTGTGGGGGGAGCAGCAGCGCTTCTAATCCGCCACTACACTCCGAGCTGCAGGAGACTGGGTTGTCACCAGCACCATACAACCACACACGAGCTAAAACAGGCATTATGAACATGCGATGTGCGTGCACGCTCTTTGAATAAAACACCAGATTTATAGCTCTGATTTACCCTCGAATAGGGTCAGAGGGCTGAAGCATTGTGCATCCACTGAGCCGCAGGCGGACGCAGCCGTCCACAGTGGTCAGTGTCAAACAGAGCGGGTGCTCATGTCCTTGTCTTTATGTGAAGCCAGCAGTCAGCCCTGCTGTGGCGGAAAAGCCGCATTGCCGCATTGCGCAACGCGGAGACGGAGGCGAACAGCCAGGACATGGCTCGCCAGCGGGTCCCGTGTGATCCAGATTGCAGCTGCATCGGGAGATACATTTGCATTCCCACTGAGGCTGACCCCAGGGCTGTGAAGACACGTGTAATCCTTGAAGGAATGCATGTCGCCTGCCAGAGTTTTACACCGGGATCATCTTATGTTGGAGAATGAAGGAGCCCTTTCTGGTCAAACCTTGACAGATGTCATGCTCAGGGTATGTGTTGGGGATGACTCTAGGCTACTACTGCATCCAATTTTAGCTCAATATCTGCTAAACTGACTGAGTTGTAGTGGTTTTCTGGTGATTGGCTGTAGTGGGCCATCTTGAATTGGACTAACTCCAAAGGTTAAAAAATTGTAGATGTTCGTCCAATACAGTAATCTCTTACTGGGGGTTTCATTAAAATAAATCATGCAATATTTTTCTTACAAACAGGCTGACACTGAACGTTAATGAACAGAAATCTGAAGCACTTGGAGTACGTGTTAAGAATGACACTCAGCTACAACCACGTCAAATTCTGGGACAATATGGCTGAATTATAGCCGATCTTGTGTTTTCTTAGGTCAATTAATTAAAAGTTGATCAGTTGTAGTTGTAGATCAGTTGGGTTCATGGGATGTTTGGGTAACGCAACATGGAGCAAAACATCTGCTCTCAGCTTTCAATAACTGTGCCTACAAAAGTTGACTGAAAGATCATTTCATCATCCTCTAACTGGCTCAAGAAAAACGTAAACAGCTCTTCCAGTACACTGACTGGGTTTCATAATTAAAGCTGGTCTGAAAACACTTGACTAGTAAATAAATAACATCAGGCTTCAAACCACCTTCGCATCTTAGATTAAAAATCAATTTGCATGCAGGCAGAAGGTAATAAAATAGAAAAAAGGCATCTCCATCAGCAGAAATGATACAAAATGACTGACTGGGGTCATGTCATTCTAATGTGAGAAACAACCACTGAGGGCAGCTAAAAACAAACTCACAGCAACAAGTCCTTCAACAAGTTGTAGCACTAATTCACTGTACAAAAGAGTCATTCCACATTTCTTTATTTTTCCCTTCCAGGGAGCCAGACTGTTTTGTAATGCTTTAAAGTTGTCTTCTTCAGGCTTTCTTTTAAAGTTTTTCTTTGGATTTTGAGAACTTTTTCTTAAATTTTCAGTCCTGATTGTTTTCAGAGGAATGTGTGTGTGTTTGTTTAGCTACTTAAAGAGAACGTTCAGATCTAAATTTAAAGTGAGGGTCAGACGTAAGGTTATGAATAACCAATATCTTACCTGCTTTGGATAGCTCTTTGAATGGCAGCTATTTGGTGAACTTAAGTTCAGTTTCACCCAAATTGACGAGCTAACAACTAGTTTGAGTTTGTCAAGACCAAAGCAGATTTCTGCAAGCTTAAAACAACTCTCTTCTCAAACATTTCAAGGTGATTCAAGCAAAACATTGTTTTATACAGATTTCCACAGCTGTTGTTTTCACAATAAATGTTTATTATTCCATCTAAAATATTAAGATGTTCTTGCTTGAAGTGCCCCAGACTGCACTGAAAGTACTACAGCTAGCTGGTGCTGCAACTATTTGTGTTTGTAAATAACCGCATAATTATGTGTAAATAATTGTGTTATGCCATGTGGGAGTGGTGGCGCAGAGGTTAAGAATGAGCTTGTGATCGGAAGATCGCCGGTTCAAGCCCCGGTACCGACAACATCAAGAATGTGGGTGGGATAGGTGAAG
>JARVGS010001636.1:6486495-6504425 GCA_031762315.1 Hypsolebias antenori | reverse complement strand
TTTTTTATTTTTTTTGTGTGATTGCTTATGAAGAATTCACAGTTGTGTGAATGCTTATGAAGAATTCACACTACTGTGATCCGTTTTTCTTCCATACGATTTTGGTACAATTCTCTTCCCACAATTTTCAACTATTTCAACAAATCATAAATTAAAATGTTCAGCTCTTTCAGGACAATCCTGCTATGACTTTTAGTTTTGGTGCAACTTTAGCTTTTTTGAAATATTTAGCCTTTTCCGCCATTTTTCTAAAAGAAAATGAATTGAGCTCATATTAAATCCTTCAAACCTTTAGATCTCTTTACAACCGTTTACTGCTCCTTTCACATTTTGTTCTGGTTCCGCTGCTTTCAGCTTCCTTGTGCAAATTTAAACTTTTTTCAGCACTTACAGTTAACTTCTTTTGTTTGTTTTTTTCAGCAGTTTTGTGCTCTTTTCAGAATCTTTTTGCTAACTGCAACATTTTTATGCTTCTTCTAACTTCATTCTGCTAATTTCAAGTTCAACTTTTTCTGCTATTTCAGCTAATATTTAGCTTTTTTGTGCCAAATTTAGCTTCTTTTTTTTTTTTTAGCTAATTCCACATTTTTAGCTAACACTTCCTTCTGACCCTTTAAGCTCTGTTCTGCATTTTCAGCAATTTTTTTTTCAATTTTAGCTTTTTTTTTTTTTTAAAGCTAATTGCCTCATTTTTGTGCCCTTTTTTTGCTTATCTAACCCTAGTTCAGCAAATATGCACTCTTTCTGCTTTCTTCTGCTAACCCTGTTCCTGTTTTTAGTATTCTACATCGCTTTACAATGTAGCTGTTATTATTTCATTTGTGAACATAATTTTCTTTCATTTATTTCTCTCAATTTTGTATATGCTTTCTTTAATGACTGCCTACTGTTGTCATTGTCGTCTACTGTTGTCATCATTCTTTGTTAAAAACTCTTGTAAATGAGTCCTCAAGACTCAGTGAGACTAACCTGTCTAAATAAAGTTTGAATGAAAAAAACTCAGGCTTGTTCTTCCTGTTCAACTACATTTCAGCAAGTTTTTAACTACTTTGTAATCTCAGCTGCTTTTCAGCAAGGTCTTCTGCAATAAGAATTGGCACTGCATTTTCGCAGGAAATGCAATTTTTCTAGTTAAATGGTGTAATTTGCACGAGCCTTTTAAAAAGTAGTCTTAAGATAAAATCTTCATTTGCTTGACTATCTGTTATATGCAATTTGAGCATTATGTAAACAGCAGTTGTTCCTTTAACATGAAACTGAATAGACTTCTCATTCAGAAACAGAACCAACACATTCAGAGTGATGAGATGAACGCATGCTTGAAATAGTCCAATGATGACAGTGATCAGACCCACTTAAATGATTATTACAAAACTAATGTAATGTATAACTCCTACCATCCAGGGACAACCAGTCATGCTGAGAAGACGGCAGAGCTGGAAGGTCGCGTGCCTTATACTCAAACACCACAGAAGAAGAGATGACCTCACCACCCATGGCCACCTGTAGCATCACTAGTCCTGTGTCATGGGCTGGAACAGACAGGTGTCAGGTGAAGGATGTGTGTTGAAAAGTAGTCTGTGTGCTTCAGTAATCTCTTGGCAAAGTTAAAGGTAATAAAAAATAACTTCAGAAAATGATCTGACCACTTTACTGTAAATATTGAGTGTTACTTTGTAGATTTTCCAGTTCACATTATTATGTACACTCTAAAAAGATTCAAACCAAAGCTATAATTTGTTTCATTAAAGAGTTAAAAAATATCTGTTAACAGTTATAGTATTGTTTACAATCTATTCCAAATCTGATGGCCTTTGAACAGAAGGGAACAATGTCCAAATTATGTTTTGTACCTTGTTGATCTGTAGTTGTCAGTAAGTGTTGCTCTTGTTGGAGCTGGACTTTAAAATCATTTCACTACCTACCTCTGGAACACAGTCATTACCACAATTAAAGTATTTTATAAATTAAAAACATATACTATGATCAAAACCTAGTATGTTATACTATTTTGCAGTGCTGCTACATCACTGGTATTCAATCTAGACATTTCTAAGCTTGTTTGTACTGTATTTATTAAGATTGACCCGAGTGCTCAAGCCCAAACTGTTCTACAACACAAAAGATGCATCAGAAGCGTTGCAGGCATTTATAACTAGACAACCTTCTTAGATTGTATACAAAAAAAAAAAAAGCAATCAGGGTTAGCTTTGATATTTCTGGACTTGTCTGATCAGGTGTGTTACCTGGGCAGTAGCAGCGCAGCACGCCGGGCTGGATTAGAGCAGCGGGCACACTTATGTGGTCGAACAGACAGCTGTATTCACTACTTGACTCCAACCACGGACCTGTGATCAGCACCTTCACTCCACCCTGAGGACCACAAATAAAAGCCACAGGTTACTAACACACAACAAAGTTGAATATGAAAATAAGATTATGCATGCAACGACAAGCGTGAATGTAAAAATGACACAAAGTTCTGTATACATACTACAATCTCAGGACGTCAGGAACGAAACTAGCTTCAAACCTTTCAGGATCTCTGTATGTTTGTGTCAGCATGACAGTATTGTTGTGTAAAAAAACCATCCTAAAATGTGTTTTTATTCAAACTCAGTCTGGGGATAAGGTATAAATTTTGGACGCAGGTACCTTTGTATTTGACTGAAGTTAAATCTGAATTAACTAAAATCATAAGCTGGTAGTGTAGCCAAGAGGCTGAGCGAATAGACTTGAACTGTCTGAATCCCAGCATCATGAGTTCACAAAAACAAGTAATATAATGAGAAATGAACAGACTGCAGTGTTAATGTCTGAGGTCACCAGAACACTAGAAGAAAAGATTTTCTCTTTGCTGTTTAGCTCATTTTACAAACTATGGGATTACTTGGTGGTCTGTGAAGAAATCTCTCTCTGTTTTAAGTTTCACTAAACTGAAATGATGTAATCTGCAGCAGTAAAATGTGAGTCAAACTGAGTTATTACAAGCCCCAAGTGACAGTTTTTTTTAATGATGGTGGTAAAAGATGCAAGGTTCTCTCAAGTTTCATCATAACTCAGTGACAAAACTGCTGTCTGAGCCGTTAGAAGTGGTACATGGGTAAATTAATGAGGCCACCCAGGGGAATCAGGGAAATATAGAAATTATATTAAAACCCAATCAGCTGAGTGTGAAATATATGGCCTCTTTAATGACCACATACTGTAACCAGCACACCTGTACAAACTGGCCTAAGTGTGAATTCAGTGGTTATCAGCACAGGCTGCCATCAATCATGAGGCGCATGAACTAATTTTCCTGGGAGGAGCAGTGATGAGTAAATAATGATTACAAGTTACTCACCTCTGGATAGGACCACTCGGGGGAGTAGTCTGTCACACCAAACAGTCTGCCAGTGTCCTGGAGCAGTCCCAGTGCTCCGTGCTCCACCTCCGAGCCCTGCAAGTGGCCGGCACCAGAGCCCTGCTCCTCTCCTGCTGCCCCCTCCTGGGGCATCAAAACCCCAGAGACTGCTGCCCCCACCCCACCCCCAGACCCTTCCACTGAGATGAAATCATTGATGAGATCAGAGAACTGGCTTCCAAATGACGCCTCAAATCCTTCCAGACTGATAGCTGCTCCCGTCCCAGCTGATGTGGCAGCCACCACTCCATTTTGCTGAGGGAGTGGGGAGCTGTAGAGCGCCCCCTCAATGTTTGCACGTGTGGTTATTGGCTGAGAACTGACCCCCACTGAACTGCTGGCGCCTGACAAGCTCACACCATTACATATAATTTCATTTTCCGCTCTGCCTCCTCCACCACCTCCTCCGCCCTCATCTCCCCCTCCAGTGTCATCTGTTGGTTGGAGGTAATGCTTGGTGTCGACACTCACATAGGCCTCATGAGGATCTCCAGCTTTGAGGAGTAACTCTTCTCTGTTCTCAGTGGGTTTGTCTAACGCTGCCACCTCTTGATGTCCCCTACTGCACGGCTGTTCGATGGACGCCTCTTGTGTTGCCAGGGGGAATGAGCCCACGGCCGCTGCCTGTCCATTCCTTGCACACAGAGCCTGCTGATCAGTGCTGGCTTGGTGGAGGTGTGCATGGACATCTCCATTGGTGACAGGAGAGTCAGCTGCCACTGGGGGCATGCTCATGTAAGCCTGCGCCTCACCAGATTCCTGGGTTGCTTTTGTGCCATTGGTCTGCAGCTGAGAGGGCTGGCTTGTCTGGGGGGAAGCCTGGAGGAAGATGCTAGGGGAAGAATGGTGTGCAGGCTGGCTCAGACTTGGGACACAGGTTGATGACATGACAGCACTAAAGTCCATCTGTTCCAAGGTGGTGCTGGGGCTGAGGCCAGTTCCTTCGCCCACGTAGCTGCTCTGGGTGGACAGTGGCTGCTCCAGAGGTGTAGCTTCTGTCTTGATGTTGTTGACCAGACTTGGGTTGTAAACAAAGCCGTTAGAGGGGCAGTGGAGTCCTCCATCATCACCGTTACAGCCCTCTGTCTTCCCACCACCTCCATATGTCTGGCCCTGCTTGGGATTGTTGAGGAAGCAATCAGGGTCAAAGGTCATGGTCGTCTCAGGAAGGCTGACGCCAACACCAGAGTCCAGAGAACTGGAAAGGACCAACTCTCCTCCCTCCCCTAAGCCTACCCCTCCAGGAAATGATGCAAACCTCTGGTTGTCAGGGGCAACAGCTAGCAGAATACCAGTTGTGGTACTCTCATGGGCGGACGCCAGAAGGTGGGTGTGGCCAGCGGAGTATACCGAATCCCCAGTCAGTGTGGTGACTTCAGACATAAACACTGCAGTGCTCTGTGATAAACCAGCTCCAATGGCGAGAGCAGGACTGTCAGCCATGTCACTCGCGATTGACAGCGGGGAGCTCTGGGTGGTGTCAGGCACTTCCACCTGGTTGGTGGAGGTAGAAGATGACACTTCCATGCTGCTCTGTGGGAGTAAGGAAGGTTTGGTTATCCTGCCGTTCCTCCTCTCTCCTCCGCCAACTCTGCTCCTCCCCCCACCAGGATTGGGTTCGGTCTGGCCCTCCGATACATCACTGTTCTGGACTTCTGTGCCGTCTGCTTCCTCAGCTCTCTGGCCCGCTGTTACGCCCGTCCCTATAGCCGTCCCACCTCCTGCTGCGCCCCCTGACTCCTGCTTGGATGAGATGATACGCTGCTTGACGCTGGAACATTTTTGATGCAGGCTGCTTCCAGCACCTGGCAAACGAGACGCCAAAACAAAGAAAACAGCATTTACAACAGTGCACACTGATTTTTTTTTTTTTTTTTTTTTAAATCCTATCCATTTATTTCTGTGGGCCAGAGTTTTGGTGTAATAGCGCTACCTCATATCCAGTTCACAGCATGTAACAGCACCCTCCAGTGTTCAAAATTTACATTGAAATTGGTTCACAAGCTCTTTGAAACACTGGTACAAACTCATAATCTTTAAAATATTTTAAATGCCCATTCAAGACTTCTACAATTTACAGTATTTTTTAGGAGCTGTTTTCATTCATGTTTTGAGAATTTAGTAGATTTATGTCCAGAGGTAATGTCTGCCACCAACAACTAAAAGAACAGTAATCAAGCCATAAGTAGCAAAAATAAAATAAAAAATCAGAAAGGTGTGTGAATAACGGCACATATGTAAGTTAGACATGAAATAATAGTTATGTCAGCGTCACATAGTAAATAAAATGTCCTTGTTTGCCCTTCCAGACACAATCAAAAGATGGGGTAGATTACATAATTCTGTTTTGGAGTTATTTACTCCCTGATGCTGATGTATAATTAATACTTCCTGGATTTTCAGTGGTCTTTCTGTCTGTCTAGATACAATTTGTATCTACCTCTAGGTGGCAGCATGGTACTGACTGCTGGGAACATCAAAATACATTCACACAGAATATCTGATAAAGGCCTGCATAAATTGTTTAATATAGGCATAGTGACTGTGGAGTATTTGAATATGTTTTCATTGTTGTTTCATTGTTATGTGATGTTGTGATTATATGTTGACAGAAGATAATATTTTATAATTTTCATTCATTCATTTTTACACCAAAATTATTTATTATTATACTGTAAAGCCAATTAAAACACATTTTGACAAATTAGCATTTCTTTACACTTTTCCCTTTGGCTTAGTGGTTAATTTTGAATTGATATATAAACATATTAGTCATTGTATGGATTACATTTGAAGTATTATATTTTCTGTTGAGTTGATAAAATGTTGATAAATGTTAAAATCAAACGTTGATCCAAACTATCAGTGTTTTTATTTTATCTGTGAAGCTTTTACTCACTCAGTTTGAAAACTGGCAGGCCCATTTACAGCAAGATGTTGTTACATGTCTTACAGGTACAGTGTATTTTATGTAAATCTAGAAAATGTCCTTACAATAATTTTTTTCATAAAATTATTCCATGTCACATGATGTTTTTACTATATTTTGTTGCAAATCACCAAACTGTTAATCATTAGGCATCAATCTATGCACACATTTTTATTGTTTTTAAACTTTCTTATTCAATTCAATTAAATTCAATTTAAAAATACAGTACTTTATTACCAGTAATTTCAAAGGTAAATTAAATGTAACTCATCATCCTGAATTCATTAGTTGTTACAGATGCTGATAAATGTGGGCAGGAAGGATCTCTTGTATATTCTCTTTCAACAAAGAAATATTTTCATTTAAGATATAATCTGCTGGTCATTTGTTTCCCAGTAACTCAAATGACATTTTGATCTGCAACATTGCCAAAAATAGGGTATTTTTCATTCTATAAGGTGCACTTGAAATCCTTTAATTTTCTCAAAAATCAACAGTAAGCTGGTAATAATCTGGTGCGCTTTATGTATTAATTCTGGTTGTGCTTAATGACCTCAAACCAATTTTATGTGGTACATGGCGCGCAAAAACCTGTTAAAATGTTTTAGTTTCGCTTAATGCACCTTATAATCCGGTGCGCCTTGCAGTCTGAAAAATACGGTAAATACAGTTTGAATTATCTGAAGCAACACTTTTCTTGTGTTCACACAGACCAATTGTTTACACTTCAAAAGTTTGCAAAAAATACATTAAAGTGACTAAAGAAATTATAAGCAATAACACTAAACTCCTACCATCTGTGAGCCTGCAACCACAAAACGATTTTACATGAAAAATGAGTCAAACAATTAGCAAAATAGTTGCCAATTAATTTTCTGTCAGTCATCTAATTGATTATTGTGACTAATCGTTTCAGCTGAACTCGCATTAAACCGAGCAGTGATTTAGCGATTGGCAAAAACATCAGTTTGCATAGTTTCAGATTTATGTAAATAATATAATTTTTGTAAAATAACAAGTAATTGAAGCCATCGAGACATACAGCATGTAGTGATGTAAAAAGTTGTAAATTGGAGGTGGAAGGTCTAATAAAAGATTAGTTAAAGTGTCAAGTACAGTTTACAAGTAAACATAGTGAGCTACACTGCATGGTATATTTCTGATCAAAGCAAACATGTAATTTGCACACTATTCATGCAAACTATGCATTATTCAATTATTCTTATTAACTATGCATTTCTTCTTTTATTTGATTTAATCAAGTTTTGTTGGATTATTGTTGTCTGTACTTTATATGTTATCTGTCTAGAACAGGTCTCTGTTGAAAAGGAGTCCTCGTGACTCAATGAGACTAGCCTGTATAAATAAAGGTTGAATGAATTAACATTTAGGCACAACAGTCTGAATAATTCTCTTTATCGTTCACTTTAATTTCTAGATGTTGCTGCAGCCAGTTCAGAACTCATTATGTAACAAGAGGTAGCTAATCTCTTTTATTAAGATGTAAGTAATTATTGTGCTGTGAGTTAAATTATCTGCTTCATTGTTTCATTATTAACGTAATGGTATTTATTTACAAACCAAGCTTATTAAATCATAATTGTTTAATAAATATTACTAAGCTGTTGTATATAAACTGATTACTGATTCAAATCTGTTGCATTTCTAAATTAGAATTAAAAACCCATCGATCTATGAAGTAATGCTTATTGCCTGCTGCCTTTGATGACGTTTTAGACTAAGATCATCTTATGTTGAGCAATCAGAGAGGATGCTGTTTGGATCTAACCTTGAAAATAACACTATAAACAATGTTGTGGGACACCATCCTCAGTAAGTGTGTCTGGGATGACTCATAGCTACTACCATTTAAAACTTAGTTCAGTATCTGTAAAAAATGACTGAGGTAGAGCCAGTTTTGTGCTGGCTATTGTCAGTTAGATGTAGAGGCCAACTTCAACTGGGTTCAACTGTAGATGAGCCTGAAAAGTTTTGTTAAAATCCATCCAGTGATTTGGGAGACATTTTGCTAACAGACAGACAGAGTTGGCTTCAAATAGTTACAACTGCCTTCTCAAACTGTGCAAGGATCACTCTCAGATACTACCACATCAAAGTTTAATTCTGTATCTCAAGGTCAAGGTTCTTTATTGTCATTTGCATCACATGTGGAACATGAGGTGGAATGAAACTGTGTACACAGGGTCCCAGTTACATCCAACAATAGCAAAAATATGAAGTGTAAAAAGAAACAGTAAATAAGGATCTAAGATATAGACTAAGATATGCGGTAGATGCATTCAGGCCTTAAAAAAATCTGACCCGGCCCGGATTGGACCCATATAATTTTTTCCAAGCCCGACCCAAAACTGACCAATTAATTGTGGTTACAGGACCAAATTAAAAAAAATAAATAAATAAAGACTTTTTTTTTTTTTAATTAAGCGTTTACTGCTTTAGTAAGCACATCAGTTTGACGTGATTTAAAAACGTATTTCAAAGAAAGGAAGATAAAAATTTCTTGTTTATTAACAAGAGTCAGTGGATTATTATAGTTATTATAATATTGTAGTTATTATTAGTGGTGTAACGTACGCATGGGTGTATTGAACCATTTTGGTGTGGCATGTTTGGTTCGGTCCACGTGTGTACTGTTTCGGTTATTTTTTTTCATTCATTAAATTTTATTAACGAGAGATTTTGTGCTGCGGAACTACAAAGTAAAGTTCCTATGTGTGTTTCAGCACGGCACTATTATCTTGCAGCACGCGTAGCAGGCAACCAACAAGCTATCTTGTTGCGGTCTCCTGTTTGGGAACATTATGTCTTTCTTGTTAAACGACAAGTGAACAAATCCAAAGCTGTGTGTCGACGTTGTTTCATGGAGATTGGATCTGCAGCAGGCAACACGTCTAACTTGTTAACGCATTTGAAACGACATCATCCAAATGTGAACATAGCTTAGTGCAAAGACCGCTAACAGCAGCATTTAAACAACCTTTATCAGATAATACAGATCGGTCCAAAGCAATAACACAAGCTGTAGGAGCTTTTAAAGCTCTGGATCTACGTCCGAATGTTGTTGATGCGCTGACTTTAAGCATAAAGCTAAAACTGATCGTCAACAAGCCTGACCCCAGATTTAAAGCCCTGCCACATCGATGATGAGTGAGAGAGAATATTCAACCACCTCATATGATGACCGTGCAAGAAGAGATATTGTATTATTGTGATCTAATTAACTTTTTAAATTTAAGATTATAATCTTATTAACTCATTTTTTTAATCTCTGTGTTGTTTGCAGTCTGAGGATGATAGCAGCTGAGTCTTCATCCACCAGATCACCTCCAGCTAAGAGTCTGTAATGACTGAACTTGTTCACTTGGCATATTTTCAAAATAAACATTCTGTAAGTCTTTATTTTGGCTTTTTTTTTTTTTTGTACCGAAAATTAACCAAACCGAACCCTCACTGAAACAGAATGGAATGGAAATGTGATTTTAGCATACCGTTACACCCCTAGTTATTATAGTTATTAACGGTCGGCGGACATGCGTGGCTGATGATCCAAATTGGGTTGATGGCTGTGCGCGTCCGTTGACGCAGTGGCTGAGTCCAGTTGGGCTTCAGGTGGGTCGTTGGCAGTTATCCATCTGGACTTGTTTTTTTTTTTTAACCTCTTTCAACCATCTAGGCTTGGCTGCATGCATCCGCTGACACAATCAAAAGCCAGAAACTGACCCGACTCACCCATCCAGTACATTATTTTGGCCCGGCCTGAATTTCGGGTTGAGCTGGGCCAGGCGCAACAGGTTAGAAATGACAGCTCTAGCGCTAAATGAACGCCAAATGGTACGCTAAAAGATCTAGGATATATGCTAGTCACTAACAGTGCAAAACAATATACCGAACAACAGCAGCATGACATGAGTCTTTGTGGGTGGATGAGTACGAATGAATGAATATAGCAGCATGAAATAATCAGCTGCACAATCTCAGCAGCATGGATAATCAGCAGCATGGATAATCAGCAGCATGGATAATCAGAAGCACATATCAACAATCAAAGTTGCATTACAGTGATTTTTTTTCTCTGTTAAACTGAGTTGTAGCAATTTTTGTGCCTTTTTAAAGTTCAGCTGGCTGTGGCAGCCATTTTGAATTGAGTTCCCTACAAACGTTAATCATTTGTAGATTTACATCCTATAACTAGTTTATGATGGTTCCAAAAACAGGTCTCTCTTGAAAATGAGTCCTTGCAACTCAATGAGACTACCTGTAAAAATCAAGTTTAAATAAATAAATAAATAATATTCATCCAGCGGTTCATGAAATATTTCGCTAACAGACATGCATGCACACAGGCACGTGCAAAAATATTATCCCTACCAAAAGGCAAAAGGCAGGCAATAAGAAAAAATAAGTAAATTGTTTTATGTTTAAAAAAAATATGTCATTTTCTGTATGTGTGCCAATTATGAACACACACAAAAAAAACTGCATAATTCACTTCAGGGGAAAAAAAACAGTAGCAAGTGGAGTTTAATGATATGGCATTATCAGTCTGACCCTGCTGTGACCACCTTGCAATGAGGCCTGGGGGGACACGTTACCACACCGTTCCCAAGGTGACTTGAATTCCCAGCTTGAAGAAATGTGTGAAGGCTGACAGAGGAGCGAGCGAGCGCTCAAGTAAGAGATAACTCACACATGGGTTTCAGCTGACCAATGAGCTCCTCCTTGCTCCACTTGGCCCACTCCTTCCTGTCTGTGTTGATGGAGCAGAGGACAGGACCGCATGGCTTCCCGCTGTCGTCCACTGCCGGTACATTCAGGTAGTGCACCAACACAATGTCTGGGTTCTAGAGGAACAAGGACACACAAACAGAAACACGCGCTCTGTGTCATTTTAACAAAACATCCGTTCACTGATGGGTTTTTACCACACAGACGACAGAACAAAATGAAAGAGTCTATTTACAAAAGGGAATGGGGGAGGACTGTGAAGGAACGAGAAAAAGAAAGCAGAGGACAGGGAGGAGGTCAGACGTAGCGTGTCAGATAAGATTCTTTCACCTGCCTATAAAAGATTTAATAGCTTGAGCCCACTCATCACTCTCTCTCTAACACTGCAGTGTCTACATGTGTGTTTGTGGGTATGCGATACAGGATATATGTTGGATATGTATACTGTATTTGTCAGGAGGGAGGGAGAAAAAGGAGAGCAGGTCTCACTTTCCTGTAGGTCACCAGGAGACCTATGGAATTTCTATTTCATTAATGATTCAACAAGTTTGTTCGCGTGCACTTGTGAGTGTGTCTGCATGTGTGTGAGAAAGAAAGAGAAAGCCTTCTCGTGATGAAAGATTCAGCAGACAGACTCAGGTTAGGGGGTGGACCTGCTGAGGTGGAACACTTTTCACTCCAAAAAGAGCACAGTGGGCTTCTACAGCACCACACTCCGCAGTGCAACATCTTTCATGGACTGATTTATGATCATATTCAGTGATGTGTTTTGATATCGGTGTAAAGAGCAGAAAATGGCACATTACAGATAAAGCAAGTCAAATTTCCCTTTTCCGTTTTCAGGCTGCACGATTCTAACTAGCGGGGCATGCTGGTAAAAAAATATATATATTGGGTGTGGGCATAATATTTCAATTTACAGATGTAGAAGAACATTTTCTTGTGATTTTAACATGACAAATTACGCAAAAAATATCTCGGTGACAACCACATAAACGAGTATGCATGTTCATATTTTAAATGCACTTTCTAAAATTTGAAATGAAAATGAAGCAATGAAAAGTGAGGCTGTTTAAATGTATGCAGACATGGCCGAGATTCATCGTGTAACGTGTCATCTGAGGATGATGAGGTTCTGGCGGTCATTCCATGCATGACAAACAGAGGGAGAGACCTGCATGTGTGTGTGTGTGTGTGTGTGTGTGTATGCACTTGTGCAAGACATAAGCTCTTTGACGTTCCTCACATAAGCAGAAGAGTGAGGCCAACATTTTTTTAAAAGGCAACAGGCCTGTACACATAGGGGACACCTGTGTTGAGCATGTGTGTGTGGGGGAGCATATGTTGTGTGTTTTTATAGCTCGAGGACAGTTTCTTCGAAAAGACCACATGGAAGGATGCACCTGAGTCCTTGATCCAAGTAGTGAAAGTCAGGGTTAGGTAACACACTGTACTCAGGAAGTTACAGTCAACTCCTGTGCAATTATTTTTACCACCCTGCATAGTGTGGTGTTTTGTGAAACCCATATATCCAGTATGTTCCACAGAGGTAATGCAAACAACGTTAAGTTTTGTTATTAACAGACTTGTGTATGTATTTTCAGCAGTCTGAATTTGCCTAATTAATTTAGAAGAGGGAGACTTTTACTGATAGTGTATGGCTGGCCTGTTGCGATAAACAATAAATCAATTAATCGCATGATAAATGAAAATTATCGCCCTCATTTTCATTTATCGTCTTTGTCGTTTCTTCGTGTCTTTCTCTTTCTACTGAAGACACTGGATGACAAAAAGCTCAACTCCGGTGCTCTTCACTGACCCCTCCCTTTCTCTTTTAAATCTGTTTTAACCGCCCACAATCGTGTTTTTGGATCGTTAAAAGCAGCTAAGCTGAGAAGCTAAGCTACGAGCTAAGCTAACAGGCCGACATCGGGAAAAAAACCTCCGTCTTGTCGAAGCTCCAAAATTCGCGGTTGAAACCTGTGCCTTCATGTAAAAAGTTTTTACTCTGCAAAAAGAAGCTGAGAACTTGTTTACTGATTTGTTTTATTAAAAGCTTTGTGTGAAAAATGCTATGCTAAAGCGCTCAAACCACACTGAGCGTCCGCCATTTTGAGAACCGAATAGCGACAACCCATGTCACATCAAGGGGCCTCCTTCTCATTTTTCTTAAAGCGACACGCTGCTCGCTCCCTCACTATCCATCCTTCGGTTAAAACAGTTTTATACTGCCATCCAGTGGTTGAAACAAGGTACTACACGCAAAACAAATTAAACATTTCCTCTTACACTTAACAATAATTACTAATTACTGTCAGATTTCAAATACAGTAATATTATCGTTTATCACAATAATTTCTGAGACAATTAATCGCCCAGCAAAATTTATTAACCTGACAGGCCTATGCATGGCTTGTCTGTTTGAAAATCTAACAGGTGAATCTATACGTAGGTTGAAAATATTGCTGCTTCTGTTTAAATGTATGTATGTGAGAGAGAGAGAGCGGTAAGGTGGGGAAGGGCGGTGAGCTTACCTGCAGCAGCCAATAGCATCTACGATGGAAGGTGGGGATGATGGAGGAGTGGACGTAGCAGCCATACAGACACTGGAGAGAGGAGAGGACAGGAGAGGAAAGGAAAGGAGATGGTTAAAAAAAAACAACAACAAAAAAACGGAAGGAAGCAAGACAAAAATTGCAAAAGTAGAGGAGTAGGAGAGGACAGTGAGGGAGAGAACAGGAGAGGAGAACTTAGGTTATACCCACTTAGGTTGTATTGATTGTGGTGCTGAAAGTAAATTGCAAACATGCTGTATGTGTTTTTTTTCTCTCCCTAATGTCTTTTCTAAAATACCATCAATCTGATGTGGACAATAACAGCACAACAGACTGTGAAATTCACTGCCTCTGCAAGAAAGGGAGCAGCCTATTGTGAATTCATAAAAAGTTACTAAGTTGTCACACACTTTAAGGAGAGATCCGTAACAGTGAAGCAGACAATGACCATGAGGAAACCACAAGGGGAACACAAAGTGAAAGTGGACCTTCAGTGAAGAAAAATTAAGCCATGGAGGGTTAAGGCAAAGTTCAGGATACTTTTATAAAAGTAAAATATGTACATGTTTGAGGGTGAAAAACCCACCAAATATGTTTAAACAATCAGTAACTTTGAACAACTCCAGATTGTCTGTATTATTTAATGCAGTTTGAAATATTGACCAGAGACGCAGCATAAAAAAATAATGTCTCTGAATAGCAACCATGAAGAATATATATTTCTAATTACTTTTCAGAGATTCAGAGAGACGCATTTGTCATTCGCATCTCATGTGATACATGTGGTGGAATGAGATTATGTATGCAGGGTCCCAGTTACAAAAAAGTAGTAGCAGTTTGTGTAGTTAAAATACTTCCTCGGCCTTAGAAATATTTCAAACTTTATTGAGAAATGTGCTGTTGTTTTTAACAAATGAAGGATGGAGTGATGGCAGGAAAACATTCTATCAATGTCACCACTGCCACACTTGAAGTCAAATCCACCCCCACACACACATTCACAAAAACATATAAGGCTGCAGTTTTTAAAGACAAAATTACCCCAAATATAAATACTTCACAATCAAACAGAAAGCAATTTACACTTATAGCTTGTTTTGTTTTCCTTCTCATTCACACTTGTCACCATTTTTTCTCTTCTCAGAAGGAGCACGCTCTCTATCTAAAGTGTGTTTTGCCAAAGGCAAAGTGCATTTCCATATATTTCCATTCGATATGAGGAGGCTCTCCATCCAGGGTTATGTATTTTTTTTTTCTCTAATGCTTCCTGCCTCTCCCTACTCTTCTTCTCTTTCTCTCTGCTCATCTCTCCGCTCTGTTCCCTCATTCCGATCTCCTGCTCTACACCCTGCTTACTTGCTTGCTTCAGGGGTCCTGGAAAGAAGTGACATAAACAATTACTGACCAAGTACCAGAGAGACAAACACTTTTCTTTCTGCGCCTGTTTGTTTGAATATGTGAATTGTGTACAGCTTCAGTACACAGAAAATACACAGGAGATGCATAATAGCAATTGAGAGAGACTTTGCGAATGACTGAGGAGTACTTGATCTCAATTATTCTTTTTTTTTATAACTGTTTCCTGCTCACCTTTAATGCAAAAACCACTGAATCTCCTGTAAACATCCATGTGCCTCATCAGAGTCTCTCCATTGCTCCCTTCTCTACCTCATTCTTTCTGTTTTTGACACATGCATGCTCACTCCTCTCACCTCCTGCTACATTCCTGCTGAATAATCAATTTCTGAGCTGGCTGAAGTGACTCAAACACACACACTCATACACATGCACAGACGCTGCCTTGAGACTGGATCGATACCCCTCTCTGTTCTGCTGAAGGAGGCATTGACATCATTTCTGGCCTCAGGCCAAACACGCTCTTATCCTTCAGAAAGCGAGAGGAAGCAAGACGGGGACTGGAGCATGGAGAACGGGAAAGAAATAGGGGCACCACTCACGTTCAGGACACAAATTGGCCAGTAGACTCAGCGTTTCATGTGTTCATTTGTGCTACACGTATGTGTCTCCTCAAAGTCGAGAAGAGTATGTTAAGGACAAGCTTGGCAGTGAAACCACACATGGCAGCAAATCATCGACTTGTTTTTCCACTGTAGCCTCTTACCTCTACTCCCTGGACTTTTAGCTTCATATGATCCTCTCGGGTAGTTTTCCCGTCTTTCCTCTTCTTCCAGCAGTAGCCATCTTTCCTGTACTTCACCTTTTTACGGTTGTAGAGGATCATAGAGCCATTCTGAGGCCTAACGGAGCACAGGACAGAGACTATGAGACAGGCAAACTTACTGTCGTGCTGGTGTACAGTACGATGGGTAAACATTAGAAACCACTCATCAAAAGTGATTTATTTTAAAGCTTACATCTCAAACAGACAAATAAAAATTCTTCAGCTCGCACAGGACACGATGTACCACTGTGACGTCAGTGTTACTCTCCCACAGTCACATAGTGGATCCCTCTCCTCTCATACATACCCCCATGCTCCAACATGTTAATATTTTAGTAGGGTGATTTACTGGCACAGCAAGAGCGCTGGCCTCTAAGCTCCCTTTCTGTAGTCACCTGGTGGGATGAACACACATGCACAAACACAAACACACAGACACACACCAGGAGTCACACGTGAACAAAGACAGAGGTATGATAGCGATATCTGACATGGCAGGACCTACTGCTGAGTCTTCTTTGGGCTCAATGTCAAACCTGCTGCTCGGCAATCAATCATGATCCTTTAAAACATTAGGGACAGGTGTGTGTGTGTGTGTGCAGGGGGAGAAAAATGCTTCTGTGTCTTATCTCATGACAACAGAAAGCGAGGAGAGACCAGTTAACAATCAATAAACTAACATATACACTCATCTGCTCTCCTCTACCTGTCCTCCTCCTCTCAATCAACCTTCAGTCCTCTTTCCGTTATCGCACCATCTCCTCATTTAGTTTTTACTTCTGCAGCCCCTCAGCTCTCCTCTTCAGGTCGTCTAACCTCCTGATTTCGTCTGGTACCACCCACAACTTGCTTTCTCTTCTCCTCTTGCAATTTGATGTTGACACATCTATTTGGACTGAGATGATGGCAGTGCTCTCAGAATACTGTGTGTAGTCAAACAGAATGTACATTAAACTGATTTTCTCTGACACTTTAAATCTGTTTTGTTTTTTTTGGGGGGGAGGAGTGGGGGCTGCCAGTTTCTTGCTGAGTGGAGATCCTCAGCCCCCACCTCCCCCGATCAGAGCCAAGTATAGTCTCTGTCTCGAGCAGTGTGAGTCATCTTAGAGCCGCTGATTCTAATTACGTTACAGAGAAGATGGATGAGTTCAAATGTGCGCTTGCTTTTGTGTGGGTGGCATATGCATGTGCACGCTTGTATGTAACCGTGCACGTGGCCGGTGCACCATGTTCCCTCATGAACCCCGTGACTCAAGCAGACATAAATGCTATTGATTGTAACTAGGCTGTGATGTGTGGGATATAAAAAGCTTTTCAACCGTTTCACGGTGTAGCAGAGCAAAAACAGAGAAGGCAAAAGGTTGGGGGGTTGGGGGGGGGAGAAAGACAGCAAGATAAAGAGGCAGAGTGGGTGTGTGAGTGTGTCCGGTAAGGGAGGAGAGAAGGAGGAGTGCAGAGGAGGAGGTAACGGTCTCTACTTTGGACAGATGAGCTAGTTCAATGATGAAAAAATTTGAAAGTCATTGATTGTTATCTTCATAATGCCCCTAAAATGTGTGTAAATACATAGATACTAACACATGCATGCAAGAGAATGATGAAAAAAAAATGCATTCACGTAAATGTCCCTGGTTCTGTTAGCTGAGCTCCTTTCCATCTGATGGGATTAGGTGTAATCTGTTCTAATCGCGCCTTGTGTCATGCGTAAATGGGATTATATCTAACTGCTGCTCAATAACACCAATATGACTGCTGCTGCTGCTGCTGGGAGGCTGAGGCTGTACAGCAGCACAACCAATCAATGAGAAATCCATCCACAACATAAACCGTGCTGGTGGCCTCCGGCTGCTCCTGACAGGAGTCCTTAGGCTGGCACAATAGGAGTGCAGAGGTATCACCTCAGTCTTTCAACAGTGTCAGTAATCACAAACGGGGGGGCGCAAGGTGACCGGCTCACTTCTTTTACTTTGTCTTTCTTTACTTTCTTCTCTGTCTTTTTCATTTTTCATTCCAGTTTTATCAAGCAGTATATATATATATATATATATATATATATATATATATATATATATATATATATATACACATACACTTTATAGTATATATCTATTA
>JARVGS010001636.1:6459558-6469636 GCA_031762315.1 Hypsolebias antenori | reverse complement strand
AAAGAACAATACCTCTTCTTGAACGGTTGAGGTGGTTGAATCTCTCGGTCATCATCATCATCATCATCAGGGCTTTACGGTAATCTGCTCCAGGGCTTGTTGACAATATCAGTTTTAACTTTTTCATAAAGTTCTGAACATTTTGGGTGAAGTGTTGACGTGATGGATGTTGTAGCTCAAGAACGTTAAAGTTGGAGCATCAACAAAATTCAGACATAGATCCAGAGCTTTAAAAACTCCTACAGTTTGTGTTATTGATCTGGACTGATCTGAATTACCTGATGAAGGTTGCTTAAATGCTGCTGTTAGCGGTGTTTGCAACAAGCTGCTTTTCTTGCTTGTAGAAGACACGTTCACGTTCAGCGGATGTCGTTTCAAGCGCGTTAACAAGTTAGACATGTTGCTGCTGCAGATCCAATCTCCATGAAACAATGTCTACACACAGCTTTGGATTTGTTCACATCTTTTAACAAGAAAGCCATAACGTTCCCAAACAGGAGACCGCAACGAGATGCTAGGCTGCTAATTCTACGCGTGCTGCAAGATAATAGCGCCGTGCTGAAACTCGCCTAGGAACTTTAGTTCTGCGGCGCATATATTCTCCCGCTAATAACATTTAATAAGTGAAAAAATAACCAAAACGGTACACAGGTGGACCGAACCGAACGTGCCGTACTGAAACGGTTTGGTACACCCACGTGTATCGTTACACCACAACATATTATGCCAGAATTTCCAGCACAATTTTCACTAAAGCTAAAATGATGTTAGACCTGCCTTTCCAGAATATAAAAACATTAAGAAAGTGTAGCATCAAATATCCTGAACGAGGCCTATTCCTTACAAGTTTCTAAGCTTGTTGTTGGTCTGAAAGACAACTTCAAATAAAAGGCTCCTGCACAACTTGTGCTTGATTTGCAGTGCGATGTTTTGTTTGCAACTCACTTTTAGGCAAATCTGTAAAATCTGTTTTGTGGTGCTAAAAATATATATTTAGCTTATGAAGACGACAAAAAGAATGCAGTTATCAAAGTTAGATAAAGTTTTGTAGTTATCAAGACAAAACTCTTCACATGGAGAACGAATTCTCAAAATAGAAGTGCAAGGATTTTCTCTGCGTGCATGTTTCGGCTCTCACGGACACATTTTAATGCTTTTTGCGTGTCTCCACTGAATTAAATCTAATTCACACCAGACTGATATTACAGGGATTCTACGAGGGGCCATTTAGGGAAACAAAAAGTATTGTCTCTGCAGAACAGTCGGGCTTCTTATTACATCGGACTCTGATGGTCATTCGCGTCTTTTCGGTCGAGCTAAAAAAAAAATACAAGCAAATTAAAAGACGCACATGCGCGCGGGCCACACACACAAAAGCATACAAATGCTTAGGCGCATACAAAACACCCCCGCACTCACACAGTCGCACATTTTCAATGTTTAATATATTTCTGTGTCTCCAGTTAACAATATTTTGTGTCAAATTATAGTGGGCAAGATAAATAGTGGGTCTGTGCAGCGTGGAGAAAATGGAGCAGGAGGAAGATGTGGCACTTCCAAAAGCAGAGGAGAAAGGAGAAGAGAGACAACACTAATTCCTACCTCAGACACCTGGCTTTCACTGACTAGACTTGGAAGACCAGGTTAATCCCACCTGCTTGTGATCCTGCACAGAAATTTCTGCATGAAATACTGATTCCCACAAGCTCAGAATCCACACAAGCTTCCAGTTTATCACTCATTGTCCTGCTTACAAATTAAAAAGTTTAAAAAAAACTTGCTGAATAATTATTTCTTCACACAAAGTTGCCCACATGAAGAGAGTTTGTCTGTTTCTGTCTGCATTCAGTGACATTTGATTCGTCTTGCCAGTTCGGTTAGCAGGACACTGAGGCTGATTTGAGCTGAATACGTAAGTCACAGCAGACACAGAATCATGCTTGGTGTTAATTGGGCTGTGCTTGGCTCAAAGAGACATGGAGAGAAAGACAAAAAGGAGGAGAAAAAGATGGAGAAGGAGCGAAAAAGAGCCTGAAGGACTAATTAGTGATTATAACTTGGCGTTCTCCAAACATGAAATATTTCTAAACCCAAAATACAGAAGAAAGATTAAAAATAAAAGAATAAGAATCAAACATAAGGAGATCTAAAACACACCTTTTGGTGTTTTGTGTGCACATATGTGTGAGTACAGGCGTGTGTGTGTGTGTGTGTGTGGGGGGGGGGGGGTTGTTAGCTTCTTTGCCCTCTCATTAAACTATGCTTTACTCTGGTAAATGGCAACAGAGCAGAGCTCCATGTCAGCTGCAGAGGTTAGAGCCATAAGGAAGCTCTAGGACAAACACATATACACACACAAGTTTGTCTTTCTATCTTCACAGGGACTTTGCATTGATTTACATTCATTTTTCATTAATTTCTATAGCCTAGCCCTGACCCTTACCTAACAATTACCAGTACATACCTAAACCTAACTCATCCTCAATTCACACCTTAGTCCTAAACCTAACCCCTAACCCAAAGACGGCACTGCTTCTTATGGAGCCTGGGCTTTGTGCCCTACAGAGCAGTGGGTCCTCACAACGTAGTATGTGTTGGAAAAATGGGCCTTATAAGGTAATAAATACACACACACACACACACACACACAGAGAGAGAGAGAGAGAGAGAGAGAGAGAGAGAGAGAGAGAGAGAGAGAGAGAGAGAAACAGATAACCAAATATCATACCATAATGTTAATCAATTGAGAAGCACATCCAAAACATTTTTAAATGAAACATTTGGTGGGTTTCGTAAAACTGTGTGACTGTTCTCTGTTTGTGACATAATGCAAAGTAGGCCTGTCACGATAACAAATTTTGCTGGGTGATTAATTGTCTCAGAAATAATTGCGATAAACGAAAATATTATTTGAAATTTGACAATAATTAATAATTATTGTCAAATTTAAGAATAAATGTTGGTTAATTTTTGTGTGCAGAACTTTTTTTTGGCAACTGGATGGCAGGATGGGTAGTGAGGGAGCGAGCAGCATTAAGAAAAATGGTAGGGAGGCCCCTTGACGTGACATGGGCTGTCTCTCGCTCCTGTTTTTCAGATCTCAAAATGGCAGACGCTCGATGTGATTTGAGCTCTTTAGCATAGCATTTTTCACATAAAGATTTTATTTTAAAAAAATCAGTAAACAAGTTCTCAGCTTCTTTTTGCAGAGAGAAACAACTTTTTACACGAAGGCATGGGTTTCAACTGTGAATTTTGGAGCTTTGACAAGACAGGGGTTTTGCCCGAGGTCGGCCTGTTAGCTTAGCTCGTAGCTTAGCTTCTCAGCTTAGCTGCTTTTAGCGATTCAAAAATGTGATTTTGGATCGTTAAAACAGATTTTAAAGAAAAACGAGAAAGGGAGGGGTCAGTGAAGAGCACCGGAGTTGAGCCTTTTGTCATCCAGTGTCTTCAGTAAAGAGAGAGAGACACAAAGAAACAATAAAGCCAATAAATGAAAATGAGGTTGATCATTTTCACTTATCATGCGATTAATTGATTTATTGTTTATCGTGACAGGCCTAATGCAAAGTAGTGAGCTTGCTTCTACGTGTGAGCTGGACGTTAGAAACTCACACATCTGAGTCATAAATCAAGGGCATCTTTTACCACAGTGGAAATGAAACACAGCAACTGCTTGTCTGCTAACCGCATCACTCTTCATTGATTCTTGCTTGTTTTTCACACACTTTAGTAAGTGACATTTAACGTTTTCTCTCGGATGCAACTTCTTTTCTTGACACTTTTTTATTGCTCATTGCAAAAGGCGAAAGGGCAATAATAGTTTTGCCGATGTCTTTGTGCCCTTGTGTGCATGTGAGTTTATTTGTCTGTAGTGTTAGCAATGGACCGATTTTAATGACACTCTCAGGAGAGTAATCGTTGTTGTACATCTAGAGTTGAATAATTCTGGAGTAAACTCATTCAAAATGGCCACCACAGCTAAAAGATTTCAGCAAACATAAAACTGGACTACAACCTGTAGGATCTTACAGATACTGAGCTAAAATGTGATGTAGTAGTTGCTGAGGGTGCTTCACAACACTTTCTCTGAGCACTAACACATCTCACAAGATCTCCCCATAGCATGAGATCATGCGTAACGTCATTTCCAAGGTTTGACCAAAACTCTAAATCTGTAATTTTTCAACATCAGGCCTTAGTCTAAAACTCTGCAAGAGAGGCAGCAGGTGATATACATTCTTTCAAAAAAATGCTAGGCCTTTCATTTTATCCATGGAAACACAGGAGACATAATTCTGCGTAGAATATACAGCTGCTGTTTATCCATACTGGACTTAATCTATCTGTTTAATGTTCCACAAACAACAGCATTGATGCTGATAATAAATTAAGAGGTTTGTTCAGTTTTGGAATTGCACTGCCCACAAAAAGCACAAGCAGGTGATTGTGAGCGAGTTCCTGTCTATCCTTGTGTACTTGTGATGCAGAGCATTTGTCCTTCAGCAGTTGTTTGTCTTCGCTGTCATGCATGATTGGCATCTCAAGCAGAAGGACCAATTGTCAGGTCTCCCTTATCGCCTCCGGTTAACCGCAAAATCGGGAACAACGCTCGGGTCACATATGCATCATCGATCATACTATTAGCAAAAATATGAACAAACTCACATACTCTGTTTCCATGGCAACATCTGCCTTTGATAGACACACATACACACACACAGGCATGATGGAGGCAATAGAGTAAAACGTATATGATTCTTGATCCGCTTCTCATTCAGTCATGTTGGTGTCATCCAGCAGCATAACCAGACATGAGCGTGTGTGAACTGTCAACTAGCCTGCCTCCACATTGCACAGCAGCCAGTGTGAGTCTCTGTGTGAGGCAAACCGGCGCAGTAAAGAAGCGCAGCGTGCGCCGCAGCTTATCTTTATACATTTCTCACTTTTGTTTCCCCGCGTACAGCTGAGCGACGTGTGCAGCAGAGTCACATGCAGACGACAGACGCCTGTGTAATGCACTGAAATCTGCATCAGCCTGTTTGAAAGTTGCATCATTTGTATCATAGTGAGGAGACGTTCTGAAGCTGGAGGCTTTAAAATGCACATCAGGCTGCATGATGATATGAGCATTCACACAGCAACTGTTTTCATGATTCCCACCTCGGGCTTTCACAAAGGAAGAAAAAAAAATGTTATGTGTTGCCACCAGATTAGTCATATATTTTAACAGCTTGAGTCACAAGAATAAAGTTTGACTACATCTGAAAAAGGCAACAACTTTTTTTTTTTACAAATAGATTGACACTGCTCTGGAAAATTTGCCCCCAAACCAAAAGATAAGTAATTCCAGATGGATGGAAAGCAGAGGCTCAACCATCAGTCTATCCACCTGTGTGTGATTTGTTATCTAAAACTTGTCCAATGTCTATTACCATGGACAGATACACATACACCCCCAATCTATTATTGAACAAAAGGCTCACGCCTCCGCTCAGCCCTTCAGGGAGGAATCCATCCCTCCATCCCAGAATAATTTCACACATCAGTAGACACACAAAAGGCAGCGAGAGAGAAAGAGAGAGAGTAAGAGCATAGTAGGAGAGCTGGAAAAGAGGAAGAGAAGAAAGAAAGGGAAAAGAGGCAAGGACAGAGAGGAGGAGGAGTGGTTAGGACAAAAAAAAAGCATGGGGTCACAGCTCAGTGCTCATAAGGGACTAAGGTGTCAAGGGGAGCCAGGCGTGACAAAACAGAGATCAGAGAATCATATGTATAGGATACTTGCAAGAAAACAAACACACACTTGAGTATACACACACCTTTGCATGGAGATACACGGAAAAGGCAAAACATCAAATGAAGATGAGTGAATTTCTTCATTTGATTTAATCAGCGACACGGGGTTGTTTTCTGAATCTACGGCCCTCATTTCTTTTTTATCTTGCACATACATTCAAACACAAACTAACTGTAATGGCACACAGCAGCTCTAAAGAGTTTGCACAAAATGAGATTTATAAATCCAATAATTCTATATGAACCCGGAGGAGCAAACATGCTACAGACAAACACCCAACGGTTTCTGCAGACTGAGTAATTACTTAGTATTCTCAACACACCATTTGTTGCCGACGCATTACCACACATAAGCATCATCTGCAGTCTGGACCAGAACTGTTTTATTTTTTTCAGTCTAACACACACACTCACACAGACTCGCACAAACAGACTGACACACACACTGGGGGGATGCTAATGCTTGAGTAAATTGAAACCTTCAAATGTGACAGCTGACTTGACAGCTGACAGCCGATTGGCCTGGACAGCCCACATCAAAGTTTTAACAATATCATTCATTGTGGAAACAAATAAAATGTGGGATTTGTTGATGACTGAAAAGTAGTTTCTAGTAATAATTAAAAGTCTAGTACTTCTTGGAGGAATGCATTTCACACACCCCTTCCGACAGAGTTTAAAACTGTTGTTTTATGTTGAGAAATGACAAGAGTCAAAACTGTTTTCGTCAAACTTTGTGAATAATATTAGGCAAAACCTGTTGGGGTTGACTCTCTACTACTAACACACCAAGTTATAGTTGCTTTTGCTAAAACTGACTGAGTTAAAGGCATTTTTATGTTGCTACATTTGACTAGCCATCTTGACTGACATCAAAATTTACTCAGCTGTAGATGTACATCGACTGATTACTTTCTAATATTAATAATATATCCAAGGGTATTTTGCTAACAGACAAACAAAGTTGACTCCAACCATTAATGCTAAAGTTTTAAGTGCAATGAGAAGCACTTGGAGTATCTGATGTGAATGACAGCTTTCTACCACATCAAACTTTGGCCCATTATCTGTGTACCGGTAATTAACTGCATTATTGCCATTTTTGTGTTTTGTAAAGTCAGTTACCTGTGGCAGCCATCTTGAATTAAGTTGACCCCAAACGTTAATCAATTTTAGATATATCTAATGAATATATCCTGAAGGTTTCATTAAAATATGTCGAACGGTTCATGAACTATTTTACTAACAGACAGACAGATTACTCTAAAAATAGGTATTGGCTTAATTTGAACAAATAAAATAAAATAAAATGTGTTGGGGGATCAGTCTCAGCTACTACAACACTAAACCTAATTTTTTTTTTTTTTAAGACAGCGTTAAAGTCATTATCACTGATCGGTGTATTGTTTTTGTACTATTAGTGCTTAGTGTATTCTTAGTTTAGCGTATTTCATAGTTCATATCTTAGCTCTTATTACTGTTTTTCTTTATAATTTATATTTTTGTTGGATGTAACTGGGACCCTGTGTACACAATTTCGTTCCACCACATGTAACACATGTGGCGCGAATGACAAATAAAGAGACTTTGACTTTGATTATTGTGTGTTTTAAAATTAGCTGACTACGGTGGCCATCTTGAATCAAAAAGTTAGTCGGTGCAGATATTCATCTAATGGTTACTTTCTGTACTTTTTATTAAATTTCATCTAGTGGCACATGAATTAGTTTGGTAACAGACAAACACACACACACACACACACACACACACAAACCTAAGCAAAAAACACACGCACAACTTAAAATCCACAAGTGCACAAAAAGAAAAAGAAGACACAACGGAGTGTTTAGGCATGCAGAAAACTTTCTGCCTGGTTAGAAGGGGAGCTTTAAAGGAATCCACTAAGGGACACCCAACCTCTCCCTGAACTGAGTCTGCATCTCCTCATCAGAGAAGGAGCCTTGTAGAGGAGCGTGTGTGGTGGTTGTGGTGTTGTGCTGGGGGAGTAAACACAGAAAAATCTAGAAAAGGGGTAGATGGGAAGTTGTTACCGCAGGAGGTTGGTTAAAAGAAGCAGGAAGAGAAGTCTTGAACTATTGCTTTCTAATTTTTACTGGTCTTTTTCCTCAGCCTTGCACACAAATGCTTTTAGTTGCGCTGATGTGTGGAGGTTCCTAACCAGCTGTGGTCACATTGTCCTGACACACACACACACACACATATACACTCTACATGCACACGCTGCCTATTCATATGAACACGCTGTTCAGTAGGCTCCGTGCTTAACTCCCAGTATGACCTTCATCAAGATGGATTGCATGAAAAATGTAATGACTTTCCTGAGAGAAAAACCACAGGCCAAATCAGCTTTGCATTGCATAATAATGCCGGACTTGGTAATCAATAACACAAACACACAAACACACATTCATAATGGAGTGCAAAGCCTGCACATGGAGAAAATGTCTCGGCAGAGGGCGACCACATCACAGTGGATGGAACAAACCACCAACGGAGAGCTGCGCCATGCATAAACAAGGAGTTATTGATGATAAAGGCTCACATCCATTTCCACCCATCAGATGTTTTCCTAAACTAACAGCTTAAGTCTGGAATGACATGCAACTCTGAAAAAATTTAACGCCCAGAAAGTTCTGCGACATCTTCAATGAGGAGTTGTCCCAAACCAATTAGGCCACATTTTATGATGGACTATTTGAATTGCAGCTGCACTTCAGGAATCTGTTTCGGCTGCTAATTAGATGCTAAGCTTCCCTCGACAGCCAAATAGTAATAAATAATAATGCAATAATGGTTTTTTTAAATAAATTTCTTAAATTTAGTTTATGTTGAATAAACTCCAAAAAGATTTTGGATTATTAATATTCTACTTACCGATACTTAATCTTCAAAAATTGTTTTTTTGATTTTGATTATGCAAAAATTGTACAATTACTCAGAGACAGGAAAATAGTATTCATTTAGGCTGCTTGGGTCATTTTAACCCAAGCACAGCAGGAGGGTTAAAAAATTAGCATTTCTTTAAGGGATGCTTATCCCGTGCAGCCTTTCATGCCAGAGTTATAAAGCAAGATGCTGAGCTTTAAGAGTTAGAGACGTTTTGGTCAAACCTGATGAATTACCTCATGAATGATCTCATGTGATATTGTGTGATGTGTCAGCACTCAGAAAAGTAAAGTAAAGTAAAGTAAAGCACTATGTGTTGTCATAATTGCATGTTCCCATACAATGGCAAAATTGGTTCTCTGCATTTAACCCATCACACCTGGGGTACACCCAGGTGGAGCAGTGGGCAGCTAATATCGTGGGGATGACTATCAGTTACTACCACACAAAGGTGAGCGCAATGTCTGTAGAACTGACTGAGCTACAGCTAACAGATGGCTGTGGCGGCCATCTTAAATGTGACTAACTCTAAACAATCAGTTGTGGATGTTCATCCAAAGATTACTTTTGAGTTTCATTCAAAACACACTCACACAGAAATGTAAGCCAAACCATGGCTCCACCGTCAGCAGCAGGCAACAACAACATAAAGCTGAAAAAATAATCAACCATAAATGGAATTATCACATTTATCATATTTGAATAAATTATTAACCATAATCAATGCAGCAGATTTATGTTTTTTTTTTTTTTTTGGCTTGATATCAGTCAAAATTGTCTTATTGTTCCCATGTGTTTCCAGATCCAGTCTGTAATTACCATCACTTCTAATCAATTTTAAGATTGGATTTCCCATCAACCAATCACTGAAGAGTGTACAAGCTGATGTATTCCCATTTTAAGTCGACACAGAGGCACAGCCTTGCCAACACATACCTGTGTTGACAGAGTTTTGAGGATGTAGTTAGTGTAGCAAAGTAAAAGCAGATTTGGATTCTAATTAGCATTTAAGAATTTTGGCATCAAGTACTTAAAAAACAGAGCAGTGCCTGTTTAAATACACCTGTGTCACTGTGTGCAGCTCAAAAATACTAGGGGCCTGACAGCAGTGTTTGTCCCAGCAGCATTGCTGATTTGCTAATTGCTTCTTTTTACATCAGCGTTAATTAGACTTAGCATTTAACACTGGTATTAACTGAGAAACCGCAGTTTCATGTTGTAAAAACCAATTGAATCAGTTGAGTTGCTGAGTGGATGGGTTAAAGATCTGGACTATAGATTTATACATACATACATACATATATATATATATATATATATATATATATATATATATACATATACATATGTATGTCGTCATTTGAGGTCACTTTGG
>JARVGS010001636.1:6442410-6453017 GCA_031762315.1 Hypsolebias antenori | reverse complement strand
CGGCTCCAGCCACAATGGATGGATGGATGGATGGATGGATGGATGGATGGATGGTGCCACACTGCCCAAGCGAAACAAAGCTGTTTCGACCATTAATCGGGTCAGTGGTGATGAATAATAAATGCGACTTACACATGTTTTTTCCTCTTCATGATTCTTTTTTGACCGATGCAACCTATTCTCCGGAGCGACTTATACACCGGAAAATACGGTACTAAAAGTACCTACAATACCCACAAACGGTCTAAAACACATATTTACTAAGATAACTTTGCTTTCTACATCTCTTAATTCTCACCTGAACACCCACGATCAAATAATCATCCTCCAAACGTGTTATAAATGTTACATGTTGTTATACATGTTAAAGTGTTAAAGTAGTCCCTCACTACGTCACGGTTTGTTCATCGTGGACTCGCTCTATCGCGGTTTTTCAAAATAAAATTGGACATGACACAAAATCAGCTGTTTAATGGATGAGCCGCACGATCGGCTCGAAATTTTTATTTTAAAATAAATAATTTTAAATTACGTAGCACCTGTGTGCAGCCCACAGCTGTGGGAGAAGCTTCCTCCTGCAGCTGATCAGCTGCTCTCCAGAGTGGAGAAATGGGCGTGGCCGAGAGTGCAGCCGGAGTCAGGGAGCTGAAATCATGACATGCTTTGCTCTTTTAGAGACATTGTTTAGAATATTGCAAGAGTGTGGGAAGGGTTTCAAACACCTTTTCATATAAATACTAAAATAAACTACTACTTGTACTATTCCTACTTCACGGTTTTTCACTTATCCCGGGTCTTCAGGGTACAGATCCCCGCGATAAATGAGGGACTACTGTAAATGTTGTTATAAATGTTATATGTTGTAATTTTGATTGATTCAACCTTTATTTAAACAGATAAATCACACTGAGCCTCGAAGACTCATTTACAAGTGAGACCTGTTTCAGTAAATATTCTGTTTACCTGCAGTGAGGCTTCAGACGGGGACCAGGCCTCCAGATCTTTCAGTGCATCACGTGGTTCATGTGAACATTAGTCATCATCATATGACTTCATCTCGTCTCTGAACCAAACACACACATTCAGGCATGAGAATTAATCCCAAACACACACTCTGAGATGCACACTCCCTCCCACATGCACATTACCCCCCACCCCACCCCACGCCCCAGCATGACATCAGCTCATCCTGGGTTACTCGGCCTCCTGAGTGTCCTGATAGCAGAGATAAGGTAGGAAAGTCACTGATTAGCTGGGAATCTCGTTACACACGGGGCAATGGATCCCTCCTCCTCCTCCTCCTCCTCCTCCTCCTCCTCCTCCACTGCTGCTGCCATGCACGAGCGAACTGGAAGCAGAGCAGCGATGAAGAGGAAACCAATACGTCGCCAGACTTTAAAATGAGAGAAACAAACCACTTCTTCTCAGAGTCCCAAAATAAAAGTAAAAAAAAAAAAAAAAAAAAACTAAAACTAAAATGAAAAGTAATTAAATTGAGCAGTTTTACTGTAAATATGACAAATGAGGAAGTGGTGGTGCAGTGGTCAGAGAATGTGGGCCTGTGATCGGAAGGTCGTTGGTTCAATCCTCCGACCGGCATCAGAAAAAGTGAAGCATCCACACCCATCTCCACCCTCATTTGCCCTTGAGCAAGGCTCTTGACCCCCACCATCTGCTCCCCCGGGCGCTCTAGATGGCAGCTCTGCTCCACACAGAGGGCTGTGGTAGCTCGTTGCCAAGTCGTCGTGCGAGTTACTTCGCTGTGACGAAGGAGCAGCCGAAAGAAGAAAAGCTGTAAATGCAGACAAATAAAAAGGCCGTTCTCTTGGCATCACAACCAAACGAGGAGCATCAGCTCAGCGTGTGTTGGGTTCTGCTGACGTCCTGGTGATGGTCCTGAGTCGCTGCTGCTGCTTCTTTGTCACAGCTACGCATGAGAGGGACCCTGTTTGAGACTCAGTCAGCCCTTTGGCGAGGTTCACTGATCCGGAAAATGTGTTTCAACAGCTAGAGGAAATGATACTCTGTAATCACTTCACAGGCAACACCGAGCGAGGAATGCAGGGATCTCACACATGGCTGCAGAACAGAACCCAAAAACAAAAGATGAACATTTGAATCAACCAGATCCTCATGAGCTTCTTAGTCAGAACTGATCAGACGTTTCCTTCGTCTTTCTTGGCAGGTAGCTCAGATTTATGATTGTTTTTGTTGTCCATACAGTTTCCTCCTGCTTTGTTTGTGTGTTTCCCACACATACAGAACATTCTCCAGAGATGAGGGCAGGTGTCTCAGGTGTCCTTCTCCGTGCTTTCTCGTGGGAGATGTGGTTGAAACGTGAAAGAAGATAAATCAAAGGCGAACAATCGATGCTCAGTTAGGTGTGCGCTCTGACTCGATGGGGAAGTTGTGTCTTCCAGTTTTCCATTTAAACTCTTTTTAATTTAAAGACATTAACTCTGTAAATGATCACATGTCAAAAAGGCTCATTGAGCTCACTTTATGAACCTGTAAATGTTCCAGAGAGGAGGAATCCTGTCACACCATGCACACAGTTTGCAGATTATAAATTATTTATTTTGCTAATTGTCCATGTTTTTTTCTTCTTCTAAAAACTAATAAGATGCATTTAGTCACAGAGTACATCTGATATGGGCAGGTGGTGCTGAATGAAAACATTTTCCCTGTGCTATTCTGTTCCAAATAGAATTACAAAATATGTTGTTGTTATTTAAGATTTTTGAGAATCTGTTTGAAGTGTAATGTTGATCCAGCACGGTGTCCAGTTCCATGTGGGAATCAGTTCTGTGATAAAAACATGCTTGATTGCTTTGATTCAGAAAAAAAATTAATCCAGCACAAAATTATATTTTATACCCTACCGTATATCAGGGGAGTCCAAAGTGTGGCCCGTGGGCCATTTGCAGCCCTTAGAGGGATTATGTGTGGCCCACAACTCCAATTAAAGAATGGTATAATTTTTACCCACAGGCCCAAGAGGCTGATGCAGATGGAGACCTTCTTTAGATTTAATTCATTCAACCTTTATTTATACAGGCTAGCCTCGTTGAGCCACGGGGACTCATTTACAAGAGGGACCTGTCTCACTCACACCTAGGGTCAATTTAGAGTTACCAATTAGCTTAACATGCTTGTTTTTTGGACTGTCGGAGGAAACCGGAACACCCGGATGGTGATACTTTTTAAATATAATGGTTAGATTTAACAGCAAAACAGATTAAAACAATCTTTTCAAAATGAGCAATAATGTATTAAGTACTGTACTATACAAAAAAAATGCTATAATTAATCCCTTTATCCTACAACAAACCTTCACTGACGTATCAAAAAGTAAAATTTTGGATAATAAGCATAAACTTGGCTAAATATAACAAGTGTTTTCAAAGAAAATAAATTCAGTTAATTTAATAAACGATGAGTAGAAATTGAATATTTTAAAAAGAATATAAAGTGGTATCATCAGCATACAAGGATATAAAGTGGTATTGTCAACATACAAGAATATAAAGTGATATCGTCGACATACAAGAATTTAAAGTGGTATCATCGACATACAAGATTGTAAAGTGGCATCATCGACATACAAGAATATAAAGTGGATTCATCGACATACAAGAATATAAAGTGGCATCATCGACATACAAGAATATAAAGTGGCATCATCGACATACAAGAATGTAAAGTGGCATCATCGACATACAAGAATGTAAAGTGGCATCATCGACATACAAGAATATAAAGTGGATTCATCGACATACAAGAATATAAAGTGGATTCATCGACATACAAGAATATAAAGTGGTATCATTGATATACAAGAATATAAAGTGGATTCATTGACATACAAGAATATAAAGTGGTATCATCGACATACAAGAATATAAAGTGGATTCATTGACATACAAGAATATAAAGTGGTATCATCAACATACAAGAATATAAAGTAGTGTTGACATACAAAAATATAAAGTGGATTCATTGACATACAAGAATATAAAGTGGTATCATCGACATACAAGTTGATCAACTTTATCAGTGTCCCTTCAAACCTTCCATGAATGTTTTAGCAACTGCCAGCTGGATGGTTTTTCAGAACTTCAGTGACCCTTTTGGGCCATCCATGGTCCAAATGGGTGTTTGAAGCTGCACACCCCTTTTTAAAGAACATCATCTCACTTTAGGCTTTGGACCCTGAAATAAATGAAAATGAACTTTCCAAGAACAAGAAAACAAATAAAAGTTCATGTTTATGAGGCTCAGAATGTTTTGGATCTACAATAATTTAAACTAAACTTTTAACCTTTCTCCAAAATATTGTTCAAGTTATTGGGAGTTTAAAATGGTGGGTGGGTGAGGGATGGGGGTGGGGGTGGGGGGTTGTCACGCTTAAAATTGTTTTTCTTTTCTTTAAAAAAAGAAAAAAATATTTAAAAAAATTTCTGGCCCATGAGTGCTTTCATCTAAACAATTCTAGCCCTTCTATAACATTTGGACACCCCTGCCCTATATGAACGTTTATTTTAAAGGTACTCAGTGCAACGTCATGAAGACTGGTTGAAAAAATCAATTATGTAAGGAACCAAATTGGCACAATGTTATTCTCATATTCTTATATTTATATAGTATATCCTGAAATTTGTAAGTAAAACTTGTAATTTGCTGCCAACTACATGTGTTTGTTCACCCATGGAAACATCTATAGAATGGTGACATCTGTAGCCATTTGGGATTGAGAAGTCCAACCCTTATCATGTACTGGTACATTTTTATTCTCAGACTTGTTACACGTGTTGAAAACCTCAATTGAAATAGATTTGAACGTGGCATGATTCACTTCTTTTCTGGACAATATAACCATTGAGACAAATTAGCCTACAGACAACTGTATTTAGTCCACATGGTTTTGGCGGATTCAGTTTTGTTTCCGTTGAATGCAGACCCACATTTCAGAATCGCATATCTAAAAAACTGCCAGAGTAAAGTCTTAAACTTAGGCCTGTCACGATAAACAATAAATCAACTAATCACATGATAAATGAAAATTATCAACCTTGTTTTCATTTATCGGCTTTATCGTTTCTTCGTCTCTCTCTTTCTACTGAAGACAATGGATGACAAAAAGCACAACTCCTGTGTTCATCACTGACCCTCCCTTTCTCTTTAAAATCTATTTTAACCGTCCAAAGTTGCATTTTTGGATCGATAAAAGCAGCTAAGCTGAGAAGCTAAGCTACGAGCTAAGCTCGCAGGGCCTTCTTTTTATTTATTTATTTATACCATACCATACTAAACCATTTTATTTATAGAGCACTTAAAACAGCGACAAGGCCAACCAAAGTGCTGTAAATTTATAAATTTGTTCATTTTAAAATACAATACAAAACAGTCCCATAAACGATAACATACAAAATATTAAAAAAATGAAAGGTAGCAGAAAGAAGAAAAAAATCGTATTATATCTGCCCCTTGTTTCAAACAATTTGTTCAAAATATAATAATCTTCCAGTAACAGAACAAAATTATTAACTCTTTCTAATTTTTCTAATACAATACACATTAAGCTACTTCATATATATTTTTAACAATTCAGTTTTGATCATTTTCTTAAATGTACACATTGACTTGGCATTTTTAACATCACTCTCCAGAACATTCCACAATCCAGTTCCCTGGATTGAGGTAGGCCGTCCCTTCAAACTAGTTCTGAATTTTGGTTTTACAAATATCTCTGTCCCCTTAAAATTAAATAAGTAGTTGTATAGATATGTATAATATACTTATGTAATGTTAGCTGTGTACTCTGTGAAAGATTGCGATGATGTGTTTTGCAAGAAAGTATGATTAAAAAAAAGTTTCCAAATGACTGTGACAATGGCCAAAACGTCAACATTGTAGAGGAAGTTAAACACAAATATTGTAGCTCCAAAGGATGTGACTGTTAAAATCAAATGAAAAAATGTGAGAAAATAATCCTATTTTTAATGAAGTTTCACTCAATTCTGTGTTTGTGACTACACAAAAAGCAAGCAGTGCATCTGTGTATAAATTAGAAATTTGCATCTTATTGTTGTGTTCAAGGTTTTTTAAAGTGTATTCTAGGCTGTGTACATTTTTTGTTGCTCATCTCAGTCATTATGAAATGAACACTGTTTCATTTCAGTATGTACTTGTACGTAGCTTAAATGACAATAAAACCTCTTTGACTCTGACTCATGGCACTCAGCAGTCGCCCCCCTGTTTAAGAGATAGTCTACTGCAGTATACTTTTAAAATGAAGATATGCAGTTTTGTACCAATTTTCCTATAATTATTATTGATTATTGGTGTGGCTTTTAAACCTGGACATTTGCCTCAAATGTTTTCTGTCATAGAAGATCACATGTGTTGAAGTACAACTTTAGTGCTCATGAGACTGGTTTGAGATGCTCAAGACAAAAATGAGAAAGGTCCAAAACGGGTTGGAAATGCCTGTAATATATTTGTGACTATTTTAAGAGAAAATCTGTTTAAAAATAAATAAATAAATAAAAAATATTTGAACATGTTTGAAACTCAAGCAAAAGAAACTGCATCTCTACATCTCATACAAATAAGCTGAGAACGCTGGGGAATGTTTCAAAACACCTACTATACTCCAACAGTGAGCTACTTCCTTCAGGTGTGACTTTGGATCTAAACCTTGGGTTCAAAATGGACAACAAGAATGAATAACACACTCAAATTTCCTCCACCAATTTTCAGACAGTAGAAATCAACTTGTGCAGGAAGAGTCAATACCATGTTTAAATGCTAGGGTATTGCCTCATCTGTATTATCGCAGGACCTACTGTTCTAAAGCAACACAGAAACTTTAAAACTAGTCAGATCCATTTATAGTCAAGGATTAAAAATACTGGACTAAAAATCACTGCAGGATACTCACAAAACAATATACTCCGTATAAGATGTGAAGTTTTGACGTTAAATTATGTACTCAGATGTTTGGCTTGTTTCTCAGTTAGTCCAGCTCAAGGCATCTATATCACTGAAAATATTTGCACCACTTTCCTCAGAACCATAACCTCTAAATCGACTTCTCGAGGAGAATCCCTGAAAGAAACTCAGTTTTTGTGCTGTCTGTTTTTCTAAGAAATATTTTAAAATGGCACGCAGGTCTTGATAACCAGGATTGATCACTGGCCCTTTTAAATAAACCAATGAACCAAACTAATGTTTGCTGAGGTGATGATGGCGTGTGTTTGTGAGTCATCATCTCATAATCCTAACCTCATCGACCAGCTCACTAAACAACATGTTCGTTTTGCTCCTCTCTTTGTTTGCCTCCAACTTGTTCCTCAAATCTGCCCCACGTCGTCTGAAATCAATAACCAATCACAGCAATTATTGCCCTTATAATCCCACTAACGTGACATGGTGACCACACTCTCACACAGATTACACACTCCATCTCACGTCTGGTTTAACAAGGCCCATTGAGGATTATAGATACATAATGCCAAATGTACAGATTAAGTATGACAATAAACTGCTGATAGTCAAAGTAAGCCCTGCCTTCTGTGGGGATAAGTGTGTGTGTACATGCACTAATACACTACTGGCATGCATGAATAAACACGATGTGTGAGAGCTGAATTGGAATGACGTCTCAGCCGAGACACAGAGATAAGTGTGTATGTGTGTGTGTGAGCTGTTACAGGACAGATGAGAAGAAGACCTCAGTTCCCACATCACATCATTCTGCCAGAAGGCTTTTATACTTGCTCCCAGAGTCACCCTGCGCTACAGACAAATGTGTGTGTGGCACTTAAACACCCTCACACACAGACGCATTAACTGTGTGAAGAGTGTGTGCGTGTCTCTTACTGTTGGCATCAGTGTCGTCACTCTTGGGAGGGGTGTGTCCAGTGTATCCAACAGCAATCCTGACCATTCGCTCTGGATTTCTTAACTTCTTCAGTCCTGCAAAGGAAGAAACAAAAGGATATGTTAAAAAAAAAATGCACTTCAGTTTTGGGGTCCCCGGCATCTGCGCTCCTTTACCTTGAACCCTCCTCCCCTAAAGCTCAGAAAGCAAAATGAAGCTCACATGGGCTGATCTGTTTTCTAATCCACTAACTTGAATCCATTGTGTCCCCAGATCGATTGGCCACAGCAGATATGCTTCCTCCATGCGTGTGACTAACTTGTACCCAGGTTTAGTTTCTCTTCTCTCTCATCATTTCTCTGTTTCCCTGACCACTGTTGCTATGATACAAAGTAGACCAACCAGTGCAGAGGGAGATGGTCTTCCAGGCTATACTCTTGCCCACTGGTGTTCTCTGCCACTCAGCGCCACACACACACATCTGCCAGGCAAGGAAGAGATTGGATGGACGTCTCCTGGCTTCGTCGCTGCGACTCATTTGGCTCTCAGTCAGCATGACTGAGGCTCGTAAATTATTACATCTGTTCTACACATAACAGCGAGGGGTGCGATGGCCAAAAGTCTCTCATGCAGCCAACGTGTGAGTCTGCTTGTGTATGTATGCAAGCAAACGGGTAGTTTTGTATTTATGCTTGCTGAACTGCCTGCGGGCCTTCTGTCTCATCTTCGGCTCTAGTGTTTACGCGCAACGGGACTCTCAACCCACGGCCTTCCCTTTGCCTGTGGCATCACACTGTATGCTTGGTTGCACACATGTATAGTTGAGGATCTACTTTGAAGCATGCCTGAAATGTATGCTACAGCTCATGTTAGCCAAAAATTGCCCCTTGGAGAAGTCTTGCTCAGCATTGCTCCCTAGTGGAAAGAGTGTTAAAACTCCCATTTTCAAAGAAGACTGATCAGGTCAAAGTCCAAATTGATAATTGTGTATCTTTTAGGCTCCCTGTTTTATTTATTTATTTATTTTCTTCTTGGCATTAACATGAAAGTGAGACAGATGAGGAGCCAGGTTGCATTCACGGACTGTGCGGAAGATGAATGTTTTACTGTATTAGAGACCGACTGATAAGTTGTGGGAGCCAAAACAAAAAACAACAACAAAAAAAAAACAAAACATTTAAACTAGATTCTTCCCATGACATGACCTAAAACTGACACACATGCACGCCGCCCCCGTGACAACCTAGATACGGCCACTTTCTCACCTCCAGTGCCTTAGCAACCGCGAAGCGCGTGAGCACAAACATAAACACGCAGAGGCACGCGAACGCACCGCGGGTGAGACGAAATTAAACACGCAGCTGGTCGGGCAGGTTGGGTGCCCGACAGGACAGAAGAATGTGCAGTTCAGTGGTCTTCATGCTTTAGGAGGGAAGCGCGCGCGCACACGCACGCACACACACACACACACACACGGAGAGAGCATCTGAATTCCTTCAGCGTGGACCGCTCTCATCTCCATCACGCTAACTCATAAAGCAGCGGCTCAGGAGGAGGAGGACCGCGCAGCGACCGAGCGTTTGACAGTAAATTAAAAAAAAAAAAAACAGACGAAGAAGAAAAACAGAACCTCCTCTCCCGGTTCGGACCGACAGGCAGCAGCTCTCCCGGTTATTCACGCGCTGTCGGTTGACCGTGACGTTCAGTCGCTGGTTCAGCACCAGCGTCCGTGGTTTTCGGGACGGGGCCAGAGAGGAGAGGGAAAGCCCCGCCGTTATCTCTGCCCTCCTCCGTGACTAAAAGTCCCCTCCTCGCTCGCCTCGGCGGAACCTCCCCCACCTCCCCCCAGTCCTCCTCCTCCTCCACTCCGCCAAAAAATAATAAAATATCCGGACGTCGCCGCCTCGAATAAAAACCGTTAGTGTTTCTCCTTACCTTCCGGCTTGTTTTCGGCAGCCATTTCCCCTCCGCCGCGCGCCTCATCCCTCCTCCTCCTCCTCTTCCTCCTCCTCCTCCTCTTCCTCGACTCGACCTAGTGTTGGCGGGAGGGGTGGTGGTGGGGAGGACCGCGCGCGTGCACGGAGAGGACAGCTCAAGGAGGGGGGCGGGGCCGAGGAGAAGGGGTGGTGGGGGTGACGCCATTGGTCAGAACAAAAAGGACTGACGGCAGGGGGTCCGTGAGGGCGTCGCGTATGTATGGCAAGCCAATTTATCACTTAATCAGGATATTTAACGTCGCTTTTCCCATTCTGGTGTGTTAAGCTTTTACTTCCAGATATGAAGTGTGAACTTTATGTCCAGGAAAAAAACTTTGTGATTATCTGAAACAGAGGTCTAACACTGAAACTGATAAAAATGTATGGAGAGTGCCTACATTCTTACATTGCTAAAAATTTGAAGTCAAAATCTTTTGATATTTTTGTTGCTCGCATCAGTCAACTTTATTGTCAAAACTGCGAAATGTTCAGGACATACACAGGATTGAAATTACATTATACTCTCAGACCCCTGGTGCAACAATAACCATTTAAACATTAAAACATTGAATAAACATTAGCGTAAAATGAAATAATAAAAGGGTGATACTGTCCTGAGTTTTGGCATAGTAGTATAAAAATATAAAAAGTATAACTATAAAATAAAATGAAGGTTCTGACATTGACATTTGTAGTAAAGTGACAAAGCAGCATATAAAGTGAATGTACACAGAATATGTATGAAG
>JARVGS010001636.1:6344336-6361388 GCA_031762315.1 Hypsolebias antenori | reverse complement strand
ACACACACACACACACACACACACACACACACACACACACACACACACACACACACACACACACACACACTTTCCACTTTTCGTCCTTGTCTGTCCCACAGTTTCGTCCAGAGCAGCGTCACTTCCTGCAGCTCCTCAGGTACGGTCAAACACACAAACACAACGTTTCAGTTCATTATTCGTAATTATCAGCACAACAAATGTTTAAATAACACACACATTCATAAAAGGAAAAAGACAAAGAAACACTAGTCTTGTGACAAAATATAAGTTTAGGGAAGATAAATTAAAAAATATGTTTAAAATGTTGATTTTGTGGCACACAAAAAAAAATCTGTTCACTTTTTATCTTCGCACGTGGGAAGTTTTAATTGTAATGCGATTTTATTTAACAAATTTACTCTGAAACTGATGACACTGATTTAGTAAAAGTTGCCTTAAAATGTATTTTAAGTAAAATCGAAAGCGTTTTCCAATCCAACGTAAAAACTTTAAATTTTTACTTCAACTATTTATGTAATCCTATAAACCAGAGTAGTTTGTAGCTGCAAAACTGAACAAAAAGTGTTGTAAACATATTTTTAAGTACGGTAGTGATGAATACGTGTGCGTCTTTTGTTGGTAAAAATTGCAGTTACTTTGTAAAAACAGGCAAGTAAAAAAATATATATATATATATAGAAGTAAGTTAGCATTAGCATTCAGCTTGTTTTGAAGCCGGGCAGCGTGTATGTAAAAATATAAAATGTAGAAAACAGTGTCATAAGGTCATGATGTAGTCAAGTTATTTGTGAGACAAAATTAATTTTAGTTTTTTTAAAAATAAAAAAAAAATGAACAAGATTTTAATTTTTTCCTTTTAAAAATCTGTTCCATTCACACACGTTTGCATCCAAACAAACTCTGTATACGTATATAGATAATAAACCACTGCGTGTTCCCACAAAAACAACTCATTTTATAGAAGTGTGTCCTCTCGGACGGATGAGACTAAAACCATCATTACAACAAATAATGTGAAGGTAATTAATGCAGAGTCCTGGCTGTGTGTCTGAACTGAGACCAGCGATTATCTGCGAGGTAATCTAACCCTCGGAGCTGCGGTGTTTGACAGAACTCTGATGAATTTAAGACAAATGTTTTCCCCCGCAGTCTCCGGGGTCTGTTTTCCTTTTTCAGCCACTTTAACAGATACCAGATTACCGTACAGGTAGAGCATGAAAGGAGAAAGGGAGAGTGAGGAGGGGGGAAAAAAGAAAAAGAAGTGGAGGCACATCGCTCCCTCTCCCCCCGCAGCCCTGCCCTCCTTTCTTGAGGATCCTGTATCGTGCAATCAGGCCTCGCCGGGGCCCAGACAAGCAGGAACCTTTAGATTGGAAACAGTTGTGGTGTATTAGGAAGGTGTGTGCTCTGGGGTTGGGGTCAGCCGCGCAGGCCCCGTGCACGTCAGTGCATGTGCACGCTGTGTGTTTGGAGCTTTAATTAGCTGTGCAGCATGAGCGAGGCCTTGCGATCCAACGGATAAACAGGAATAAACTCACAGATTTTCATCTCGCTCGTCTCCTGCAGGTTTCTGAAAACCAGTCACAAGAGCAGCTGCTCCATGGCGGACACGTCAAAATGTGACAAAATATTAAAATATTTAAAGTAAAAAAAAAAAAAAAAAAAAATCTTTGGTTGGAGAAGTGACGAGGAGCAGATGAATCTGTTGCTGTTCTGCTGGGTGACAGTTCAAGGTAAACACCTTTCAAACCCCGGCACATGTTCCAGCAGACGAATCAGAGGAACACACACACACACACATACACACACACACACACACAGCTGTGGTCCATGTGCACCCTGCAGGTGTCCCACCATGAACTAACAATAAAACCTCCAGCGGCCTCGACATCACAGCACACGCTTCAGTTTCGGTGTGGATGGAGAGCAGAGGCTCCTGCATGTGCAAACGCGTGTCCTTGAACGCCTCACGAGCTTGCTTGCTCTGCCTGTGTCAGAAACCTGACCAGACCCTCCAGCTCCAGAACAGAAAAAAAAAAAAAAAAAAAGACACGAGGTTCGAAAGAGTCAAGAGGCTTCAAAGACACGGTGCAGATCAGTGAGAACATAAAGATGAAACATTTATACTTTTTATTTTTACAGTTTTAACGTGCACCTCTGTAGACAGATGTTACACAAAACAACTAAAACATTTAACATGAATTTTTTTGGTTGATTCATGAAAACAGTTCTGGGTTATAATAAATCATATACTCAGCTGCAGCAAATAAAGTCAAAATGAATCAGCTTTCACTATTTGTTGTCATTTCATCTGTATGTAATAATGTTAACATCTTTAACAGCCCCTTCTCCAGAAGCATGCAGACACACAAGCACGAGCGTCTCTTCATAAAGTCGTACAGTTCCTAAGGTGCATGTGGACGTCTGGCTCTGCGTGAGACGTCCACATTGAGAGGACGGTTGGAGAAAACAATCCTCTTTCTATTGTTTACTCTATAATCACAAAATCTCCCAGTGGCTCCTTCCTCTGCAGAACCTCCTGGCTCTGCTGCAGCCGTGTTGTGTGTGTGTGTGTGTGTTGTGCTTTGAGTTGACCAGCTGTTGGACACACTTCTGTACACATTAAATCTCTGGCGCTCACTCCTGGCTGATGTGGGGCCAGATGTAAAGGCCTCTGTGGCTCATCAGCACTGTGGCAGGAGCTGTGGTTTCTGATGGTGGTTTTCATTGAGCTGCACACAGGTGGGATGACAGTGTGTGACTCTGTGTATGTGCTTGTTGCGTGTCCTCTTGCGTTGTGTCCAGACGGCCTCAGGGCCAAGGGTTTGACACGTAGGCAACGAAAAGCTACATGACTCCGGCCTGAAATATAACCTGTCAAACAAAATTGTACAAGTCACCGTCACAGACGGAGGATTAAAATGTTTCAGTCATTTTAATAATAATAGAAAGTCGCTCTGATATTAGTGTTCTGGACTTCATGTGTGTCTGGAGCCACTCTGTCATTACAGAGCTGCAAATTAAATGTCTGCTTGGTACAAAAAACAAAACAACAACAACAAAAAAAAAAAAAAACAAGAGAGCTGAAGGAATTTTTCCACATTTGTTTGCTTGTACACATTTTATAACCTCAAAACTGTTAAAATTCACTCTGACGTGTTTACGGAGGAACATCGACTCATCTTTGTGTCTTTTTCTTCGCAGATAAACCATGAACGGGGAATTCTTCAATTTGCTCCTGCTTCTTCAGAGTTTTCTACATTTTTCCCAACTTCACGCGCCTCCTTTAAAATTTTTTTTATTCTTTAATCGTTGGACATGTGCTTGACTCCTGATGCGTTCCCCCCCCCCACCAGGTGTTTCTGAGACTCGGACTCTGCTGAAAATACTGAGAAAAATGAAAAAACTGAACAAACAGCTGGCCTGCGGTGACAATGAAACTACAAATGGCTGCTGGTGCGAGTGCCTTCGACGAGCCCCTCCGACTCCTCTGTCGGATGGCTCCCAGCCTGACAGACATTAGGATGACTAATGATGATGGCACAGTGATGGTTAGAGGGCGGTCACAGCTAATTTATGTTTACAGCAAAAATACTAATAAGCTAATCGCTCCGGCTCTTTAAAAGAGAAGAAGAGCTGAAAGAATCTTCTTCTCTGTGCTGCAGTATTCCCAACAGCTTCCTGTGTTTTTATTATTTTTTTTATTTTAAAAAAAGCATTTGTGTAAATCTGGTGCACGCACACAGCTTATGCTTTACAGTTTTAATTAAAATTAAATAAAAAAACACTGATCACAGCTGTTTATTTTCATATCAGCCTGTCTGTTAGCAAGTAGCTGCAGAAAGTCGAACTCTAAAATGCGACTTTAAAATGTCTTTGTAATAGTATTAAAAAAAAAAAAAACACACACAAAAAAATAAATAAATAAATAAATACAGAAGTTTCCTTAGAAAATGTGCCAAAGTGTTGATGAGGTGAATCCTTTCAGAGCGGAGCAGATTATTTTTTAACTGTGTGAGCAATTGCTTTTTGATTATGTTTCTTCTTCAGCATCTCTCCCCATTTGCTTTAATCATTTTGTCTTTTGTGAACAATAAAGTTTTACCCAATGTTGTAAACAAGCGAAGCACTTTTATAATCAAATCATTTATGCATTTGTTTTTTTGAAAATACATCTATTTTTGGATACAGAGGACTATAAAAAGATAAAACATACTATTAGGAATAGAGCAAATGTATATAATTTATTAAAGATTGTTTTAAAATGTAACAGAATAGTAAAAAGACAGAAAAAAGACAAAGAAAGGTAATTATGTACACTGTACAGGAACAAAATCAAACAGTCAGTTCTGATAAAATAAGACTTGGCCTGAAGTTTAAATTGTTTACCTTCATGCAGGTTGGTCAGGATGATCACTAAACTGAGAATTTGGTCTCTAGGATTTATTTTTAGTTCATATATATATATACATTTATAACAAACTGCATTAGTTAAGACAAAAGGATAAAACAGAAAGTTTGTTTTTGTCATACAAAATGATTTAAAGCTACAATGCGCTGTCGGGCCGAGCAGCTGAAACTGCAGGAGCATCAGCTGCTCTGCCGCCGCGTGCGGTTTCACATTTATGATTTAAAAAATAATGAAACGAGTTCTGAGGCGCATCTTCAACACAACGCACAGAAAGAACAGGAAGGAAAGCAAGCACGCCGGATTAGCACCATCTTAACTGTGTTGGACACGCTCTGAACACATCAAAGACACGTCAAGAATATGAAAATATAAATACGTGTAACGTCAAATGATTCTGTTTATGGCTCCGTGCTTTTGATGCTTCCTGACTGTTTGGAAAAAGAAAAGAAACATTCACAAAGTCTTTGAGGCCTTTCCAGTCCCCGGACAGCACATTGTTCTCATAAACGTTGGTTGGGTTTAACCTGTGTCCAATTCTATGTGGATATCATCCACTTTATGTTCAGCTACCCATCGCAGCTGCTAAATGCCACGGCTCGGTCCGGGGCACAAGGCGCTTCCCTGAAGATGTTGATAAACAAAGCAGCGCTTTGTAAATGAAGAATAAGACAAATCAAACCTTATTAAGAGTTCAAATAATAAAAGCATTGTTTAAACACAGCAGGAATGCTCATCCACAGGAAGAAACACCTCACTGTCTGACCCCGTGTCTGAGGGCAGTGTAAGTGCACTTTGTGTGATTGTCATGAAGGTTTTGAACCCAAAATATAAAAACGTGGTCTGCATTGTCACATGATACAATCTCTGCTGAGTGGTAACGTTGCACTGAGGCATCATGGGAGACCTCGGTCCTTTACGACGTGCGGAAACCTTTCAGATTCTTGTCTCATCACATTGATGCCCCAGTGAGTCGTGACTAAAGCCCCCGGTACAAATACAGTATACAGACGTATTTAAGATGCACTTTGTGAAAGACGGACGTGTCTTCTTTCATCTGTCAGAGAGTGAAACCAATTACTGCAGCTATCTAAACGCTCGCCGCATGTGCTCGTCTGACAGGCCAAGAAAGAAAGAAAAAAAATAAAAGAGTTTTAAGAAAATACGTGGACATAAAAACAATATAAAACATATGTATCTCAGACTTCATTGTAGCTTCACTCTGGGTTACTGGAGTCTTTAAAAAAAGGTTTTCTTACTGACATTCACAAAAAAAAAAAATGAGTGCCTTAAGTCAAAAGAACAAATATTCAAAGAAAGATCAAACAAAATGTTTGATTGTCGACTCGCTTCTCCTCATTCTTGTCCAGTCGGAGAGCAATACAGTGCAGAAGATGAATAAGTCCTTTTTTTTTCCTTCATTGGTTCTTTGTCACATGCAGAAAAATGACAGGAAGTCGTTTAGAACGTGTGGAGAACCTGTCTGCTCTCTCACACCTGTTGTCTGAGTGGTCACTCATGCTACATCATGTTGCACCCGGTCATACGAGGAAGTGAAGGTTCTCCTTCTTTCTGCCTTTGGGCTTTAAACAAAAAATCTCAGATCAGTGAGTGAAAGCTCCTTCGGGAAGAGACCTCCTGAGAATATGAATGTGGTCCATCTGGTCCTCAGTGGTCAGACTGCAGGCAGTAGTAATGCAGGAGGTCCTGCTCCCAGTGACAATCCAAACCCATAGTTTTTGTGCGTGTCTGTGTGTGTGTGCTGCACCGAGCTCAAAGGATCAGACGTTTTCCTCACATCAAATCTTTTTTCTCCGAGATGATTTCAGGCTGCTTTCTACAAAAACAAAGCAAGACAAAACATTTATTACACTCAAAGTTTAACGTTGGTATGACGATTAAATGTTAGATATTAAGAAGAGAGCTCAGATTTTTTTTTTTTGAATCAGGATTCTGTGTAAAAGTTGTAAACGATCAGTATCTTGCTTGTTGAGTTTAACTCTGAAAAAATTGATGAGCTAATGGCTAGTCCAAGTGTGGCCACGACCAAAGTAGACTGCTGTGGTCTTAAAACAACTCCAACATCAGAACTCCGAAGCAGTTTCATAGTCTACAAATATTCCAGCAGGACGTATTTCAGCATGGGAAGTGCTACAGCTAGCTGCTGCTTCTAATTCTTACAAATATGCACATAATCCTATTTAAATAACCATGTGACGTGAAGATGACTGTGCTGTCATTTTTAAGACTGAAGATGTTTCAGACTCTGGTCTTGACCCTGCTGTGAATAGCTATTAAACTCTTTCTCCAAAGTAAGGTTGTTCAAAACACTGAATGTAAATAAATCAAAACAGTTCCACTGAACTCTCCTTCAAACATCTGAACTATTCTTCTCTAGGTGGTCCTTACCTTTCTGATGTGAGGGATCCCATCGACAGAGAGGCGATGGCACTGATCGCCTCGCTGTCTGAATCTCGTCTGAGTCTGTGTCTCTGCGCCTGCAGGTAGGACAGATCCACCGTGGCAGCTGAATCCCTCACACTCTGCCAGTACTCACCTGTGGGAGGCAGAGGAATGGAAAAACGGGGAGACCAGGAAGGAAACAGGAGAGAGACAGATGAATGGTCTCAGTTGTTTGTTACAGTGTTTTCATCCTGAATTGTTCCTAGAGGGGAAGTGCCTAAATTATATTAAAAAGAAAAAACTAAACGCTACTTAGTGTTTGATCCACTGGCTGTAGATGTTTGATCTGAAAATAAGCAGTGACTGCGACATAAACAGCCTGAGGTCTAAATATCCGTGTTGATACTTTCAGAAATGTAAACTCAGATCCGGTCCGTTCTCTCAGGGCCTGCAGTCTTGTGTCACACAAGGAGGGGAAAAAAAAAAATCAGTGACTGCAACTGTGTTCATCTATAAGTGAGTGTGTGTTCTGGCTGAGCATGCAACTTACATATACTTCACCCTGGGCCTGAATTATGGGCTTAACATTCCTGCGGCTACTCAAATATTTTTAATTAATCTAATTTGGTTGGGATAACATTTGTGTGCAATCAGGAGGGGATGTTGTGAAGGTCGTGTGCCAGCGAAATGTTTGAAGATAATTGGAGCCAGGGCGGCTATGTGCGAGTGTGTGCATGTGTCTGTGTGTGGGACGGCTGGAGTGATGGGAGACAGGGATGTAAAGGAGGAGAGGTGGCCAGGGACACAAGTGTTAAATGGAATAAGAAAACACAGACGCACTGTTTAGCTAAAAAATAAAAAAAGCTCAAACGCTAACAGTTTTATGAAATCAAAACCTTCTTTTTGTGAAATAAATTGGTAGTTTTACTGACAAAACAATATACATTTTGTTAGTTGGTTAATATTGGGAGGGCTTCAGTTATAACCATGGTGGATTATCAACGTGTCTGATATAAATCATCAAAGTATTGGTTGATGGAATATTGTTTGTTCCACATGAACCAGTAGAGTGAAACCCATTTTCAGCTCATATTTATCGTCACTGATTTATTTAAATGATTTTGAGTTTCTTTGCTCATATCCAGGACTCATTACAGCAGAAATTACTCTAATCAAGCTGCAAAACATGTCGAGGAATGTTCTCAGGGTACTGTGTACAGGTTATTGTGGAGCCTTTTTGTTTCATGTCATTTGTGTTTCGCGTTGTGTCGTTTCCTCACCCTGAATCTGGACGACTCTCTGCAGGGAGCGGGCTGCGTTTTCACAAGGCTTCTGGTCCAACACGGACTGGGACAGAGGCTCCACCTGAGACACGTCACAGAGATTAGAGCAGGGGACAGAGACATGGACACTACCTGAGAACAAACACCTCACCTCCATGCCCAGCAAGGCGCTGACACAAGCTTCAGAGGCATCACAGATGGCTTTGAGATCATGCCCCCCCTCCAGAGCGAGGACTACCCGGCCCCCGGCGAGAGACATCAACTGACGAGTCAAGAAGCCAAAACCTGGTCAAAAACAAACACAAACACATAAATACAAACGAAGCTAAAAGCAGCAGCCTCAGACACAAAATGACCAGTTATTGACCGCCTGTCTGTGATAATGAGACATCATGTCATTAATTAGAAATCAACACTTCTATAAGTAAACAAAATGGGACACCATGGACAAATAAATTAAGTATGCAAGTATTTGTAACTCTAAATAGTTATGTTTACATATGCAAAATTATTTGATTGGACTGAAATGTATTCAGATTAAATAATCCTGATGTATCGTTTACATGGGCACAATCTGATCATGATGAGCATTTACATGCAGCAGGCTTTTATTCTGAACAGAAGTACTGACATGCGCAGAGTGGTACACTTTCCTTAAAAAAAAAAAAAAAAACACAGAAGAAGTTCTACTTCTGGGATGAACGTAAACAAACCTGAGCGCCTAAAATGGGCCCGCGACAGGTTTTAATGACTGTGGAGACGTTCCTGCACCCCCTGACTGAGCTACAGGTGATACAGATCATTTTGAGCTCTTTCAAAGTTTCTAGAAGAAATGTCACAGATCAGTTTTGCTTCACCGACATATTAGCATTAGCCAGGCAGAAATACGTGAGGTTGACGGGTCGCACATGCTCAATCAGGTCAGTTTCAAATACAAATTCATTCGGATCAAGCTGAATCAACAAAGAATAACGCGAATGGGGCATTTACATGACGCATTTTAATTCCGAATGCCCGTTTAATCTGATTACTCATGTCCAGGGGTTAATTTGTAAACCAACTGATGCTGGAACACAGATAGCAGGCAGTCCGGTGTGTGTGTGTGTGTGTGTGTGTGTGTGTGTGTGTGGGGGGGGGGTCCATGGTTCCTCCCCCAGAAAATTTGGAATAAAAGAGATGCCATTTCCTGCTTTTTGGAGTATTTTAACACTTTGTTAAACATCTGTAAACATTTCTTGGAATTCATTAAAAACAAGTCTCTCTTGTAAAGGAGTCCTCAAGGTTCAATGAGACTAACAACCTGTATAAATAAAGGTTGAACTGAAATTACTATTATAGAGAGCAGTGAATAGAGCAGTTCCGATTCTGTCAAGCGTCTTAACACCCCCCCTCGTCTCGTTGTATTTTTTATAAATATAGTAATCAAAATAAAAATGCGCAATGACTTTGGACTTTTATGGACGGAGATATGAGCTGCTGGATCCGAGCAAACAGTTGCTTGAACAAACACAATGAAAATGAGAGAGTTCCCGGATCTTGGTCTGGCAGGATCCGGCTCAAATTAACTACTGCTTATGTCCATATAAACATAGCTACATCCTTTTGTTAGTGAGAATGCAGCCGAGTCTTACACTTGGCTGTGACCTTGTATCCTCCCAATGAAGACGGGTGTCCTTCAACAGCATCAAAACCAGCTGACACCAGCACCACGTCGGGGGAAAACTCATGGGCGATGGGCATCACCACGGCTCTGAGGACAAAAAGAGGAAAACCAGAGCTGTAAACCCCAAAACACTGGAAGATGAGCGCTACTGATTCATCCCTGACATCTGACGGAAACTTGAAAACTCAAATGAGGAGTTCTGTTTTCAGCAGGTGATCATGAGCTGTAAGAAAATGAGAAATCTCAAGCATGAATAAAATTAAATGTGAAAAAGGAAGTCACAGTGTGACAGAGAATGAAAAAACAGATTTACTGTAACAATCAGAATTTAGCTGCCAACAATAAAAACAGAACCGGTGATTGATTTTCAGCAGAAACATTCATCCATGGCAGGACTTTTCTGGATTGTTAACTGCTAACGTTTACTGGATGGTGCGCTCCTTTTTTTAAATGATGAAAAGAGAAATTATCAAAGGCTCCGCTCCAAGTGCTTGATCTCAGTTCTTGATCCACTCTTGGTAGGCAGCCAACACCAGGAGGTGGAGCACCTCCCAGGTGTGAATGTGTGCAACTGTTTAAACGTGAAGCAGAACTCCACTGATAAAAGAACTAAATCCTTTTGAAAACTTTTTAAGAATAAATTTTATGTGTTTCCAGTACACTTGGAAGAAAAAAAAAAAAAGAGTAAACTTTAAGCAGGTGCCTCCACTATATAAAATTTTTGGGAGTGACGTAAACAAATGTTTTGAGTGAGATGTCCTCATGTCGTGTACTCTGGTCAGCGGTGACCACTTTTCCCGCTTCTTTACATCTTACTTCCTCTCGTCTCCTGCTGCCAGTTATTTAGCAAGAGAGCACGGTCCATGCTGCATTTGGTTCTCTCTCACTCTTTTTCTCTCTCAGCGGCGGTTCAAAGGCATTTGTGTGCGTCTGGTTCCTATTAGGAGCTCGTCCCTCTTCTCACGTCACTGACAGCCAGCCATCTGGGATCCATTGGGCCTAATTACGCCGCCTTTGGATTCCCTAACAATGCACCCCCTACTTCTTCTCTTTTCTGCTCTGTTCTCTTCCCTCCATAGCTCATTGTTTGTCAGTAGTAGCACAAGAAGACATGAGCGCTCACATACCTGCGCGTGTACTGTGCTACCTGTGATGCACCTGAGATCCCCCACATATACACAGACAGCGTCATGGCACTGACTCTCAGCACAGCCGTGCTCCGTCTTTTGAATGTAATAGAGTCCCCGCACCACTATCAACCACAATCTTTCTCCTGTCACTAAAACACACCCAAAAACAGACGCTCACCATCAACAGCCACGTTGTGTTCCAGCCGGAGACACATACATGCAGCTATTCCAATTATAACTTGAAACTGAAATAGAGAACTGGCACTCGGTCCGACAGGTTTAACTACACAAACATGAAGTTATGATGCCTTCCTTTCCACTTTCAGTCTGCCATTACCTTTGTGACACCAATAAATCAGAAAATAGTGGCAGAGCTGACTGGGACATCATTCAAACAATGCCATGGGACATCATTCAAACAATCTTAGTAATATATATATATATATATATATATATGTATGTATGTATGTATGTGTGTGTGTATTTAATATTAATGTGTTCTTCTAAGCTTAATTGAGGTATACTGCTTCTCTTTTGATCACGTGACATAGATTTTTGCCTGCCATCCAGGACACCACAGCTGCACAGTGTACCACAAACCACTGGGCTACCAGGAAGTTCTTCCTCGTATGATGCAAGTTTCACAGGCAGCACACATTATGATACAGTACTGCACACGGAGGAAGTTTTACACATGAAAACACTTGCAATTTCCTAAACTAAATGAAAAATACTAAAACCAGACGCCTGCTCAGGAAAAGCCCAGTTGTTTCTTAATTATCATCCAGAGCTGCAGTAAACATTGGACTTAGTGTTTCTGAGTCTGCCTACTGGGTCAATGGATTTTACCAGAATGGGTTAGCTCATTAGCATCTTTCCTCTGATGAGGGGGCCACCCACCGTGTCTGCTGTATGCACCGTGAAGAGCTCACATAGCATTTTATTCATCTGGTGGCGAGCCTGTGCTGCTGACAGACACATTCTGTGTTTGTTACGGTGCAGCGCAGATCCAAACCGCATCCATTCAGGATTGAACAAAATGAAAAGTGGGAAGAGAGCAAAGGTGTGCTTTGGTATCACGCAGCTGTGTGGCTTTGTATTTAACTCAACAATGAGGTATTGTGACTGTGTAATTACTGATATAATTTCAAAAACCACATTAATGCTGCTCTTTCAAATCACTAACACCCTGGCTGCAGTCCAACACATGTAAGAGTGATAATGGGATTTAAACTGATTTCACTTTGACCACATGGGGTACTGGATGGCAAAAGTATTAATGCATACTCCTGAGGTGCTTGTACAGGGACGGTGTTTCATAATGGTTTGGAAAACCACCAACATATAGGAGGAGGAGGTATTCAAATACATATGCAATGTATTGCATGTGTATTTAAAACATATGCAAATATATTTCCTCTGTTTTTCACACTAGAAATCACAAACCAGAAACAGACACACATTTATTTTATTTTTTTGTAAAATAGTTTTTTTTTTTTGTTAATGCATTGAGCCTCTCCTTGCTAATTTGCTTTACACTACAGTAGTAAAACATTTTGATGGCTCAGATAAGATACCTATAATGTTTAAAGAGTAACTATATACAGTATTTGCTTTATCTACTACTTTGTACTATGTACGTTGTAACTAGATCACATTTGCAGCTTGAAAACTGTTGAAACACTTGGACAGACCATTTCTTTTATACTTCAAAGGAAACTAATAATGACAAAGAAAGTCAACTATAGCAAACTATGCAAACGGATTCTAACACAGAACCTGAGTGCTTCTGTGAAATAAAATTAGAAAGTAGATTGATCTTAATGGATTTTCAAAAGGTGCCGGGACCTTTAAACTTCAGCATTACCTGATCAAGACGTTGAAGCGTTATCAATAAACAGTTCTTTTTCATCATTGTGATTTCTCTTTCAGCCACACCTCTAAAGCTTTATTCATAATTTCAGACTGATATGAAAGAATTTGTTCATAAGAATAAGACAGAGAATAAAAAGGTGATTTGTTGCTTCATTTAGTGATGTTTGAGTATGTTGACAATATCTAAAAATAAAATATTTTTGAGCAGCTTCTTTTTTCAAAAGATTTTGTAATTTGTGCATATCTAAAAGCAAGTCAAGTAGAGCCATGAAATAATTTCACTAGTTGTTACTACTTAAAGCATCTGTGCCACGAGGAGGAAACGCTTTCCAAAATAACTTCAGCATCATGCTAGTGTCCCTGTGCTGACAGAAATATTGTATTGCTAGTAGAGTAAGGCTGAATTGTTTACCTGAACGCAGCCAGGTATTCTGCATCGCCCATTGGAGGATTCAACCCTCCAGTCCATGCAACATTCACATTGAAGCCCTTGCCTGCACCTGTGCCCACCTAGATGAAAAAAGACCAGGGAGACAGAGTGAGTCTTGCAAAACAGAAAGGCTTTGTAAAAAGTCAACAAAGTTAATGAATCCCAAGTGAGTTGAGAAATGGCATGCCGATGACAAATTTGTGTCAAACGTTCACAAAACCAGCACCGCTGTTGCAAAACGTTGTGTTGCAGCAACACGAGATAGTGGCTGCATCTCTTTAAGGCAACACCAGGGAGTGATTATGATTTCTAAACTGAATACGAATGGCTGTTAATTCAACACCCCTGTTTATACATTTTGTTTTCTATACAATTTTTCAAATGGCCTTATAAATCACTGAGCCACAACAGAGTTACAAACGTTTATAGTTCCCCAGCTTTAGGCTATAATTTATAAAGAAAAGAGTCTAAATATATTATAGAAGAATGACAGTATACTTTTGAAGTTCATTTTTATACCCAAAGTATATACAGATATAGTTAAAATGTTCACATTTCAAATAAATATCCAACATATTATATCTGGTGTATTTGAAATATTGAACAAAACTTGATATCTGTTGCACAGAACTCATTGTACATGTTTAAAATGAGATATACAGTATTAAAATGCCAAGCGGCGTGGATGAAGCTCCTCTCAGGTTGACCTCACATATTCAGGGCAGAGAGTGAACTGAGGCCCGGGTCCTGGAAAGAAGTTCAGGATTCTTGCCTCTCTTTGTAGTCCTGTGAGCAGCCATTTAACTGCTCCCCAAACCCTTCACCATCAGTCAATATGTCAGTTTGAGGGGAGATCGAGGAGGTTGATTGACACCCTCTTGGCAACAATGTGTGGTAATTTCCTTTGTGTGTGTGTGTGCGTGTGTATGGGTGTGAGAGGATGCTCAAAAGAGAAAGAATGCTGATGAGCACCGTAGAGCGTCTGTCTCCATTCTTCTCTCAGCGGACGGGATGTTCACAGGGCAAATGAAAAACACATGAGGCCCCCTGTTCTCTGCCAACTGGTAATGTACCCACACGCATGCGCACGTGCACATGGACACACACAGAAACACACAAAAACACCCAGAGGCGTGCACACACAAACATATTTCTGCTATAGCTCTGAAATTCTCTGTCCTTTTCCCTGCCTTTCATGTTTCAAGAGTTACTGGCCTGGATTAGACCTTCGCTGCTTTCTGTGAAGTACTCTGCACTCTCTGTGATGACTATGACGTACACCCTACCCCCTGGTGAGATATATACCTACATGAGGGACAGCAAGACTCCAGAGGTTCACCACACTACTCGACAAAGGCTGAGAGTCCACTTCAGGCAAAGCCACATCCAAGCCAGCGGAGCATTTTAAGAACCGTTCCTCGTCAGGGGCTTTTATGGGAAAACACTGACTATTATTGTCGGGGAGGAGGGAATGTGGGGGATTAAATGGGTGGTGAATGCTAGTGTGAGATGGGGTCAGTTCATATGACTAGGGATAATGATCACACTTAGTTTCTGGTAAACCCACAGGAAGAATGCACAAGCAATTTAATTTTTTGTATACAAACAGGAATCCAATAAAACTGTACACATCCTGTTGCAAAGAATTGACATCTGAAGACGTAAAGGGTCGCAGATAAATAAGAAAAAGCAAACGTGTTGTATCCCTCCAACAAAAAGAAATAATGAAATGTCCTCATGGTAAGTTCACCAGATAAACATGTTTGAAGCATTTGAATTTTTTTGCCTTGAATACATTCTCATGCAACTTGAGATAAAGCAAGAGCTGCACTGGCCAAGTTAACAAGACAATACTTAAACTATTCATGCTGAACTAGAATACACCACATCTACAACAGAAACAACTGTAAATAAAATATTTCAGACACTTTATTTTCAGATTTCTTCACAGGAGGATCAGATTTTAACCACAAAACTAAAACGCTACACCTACTAGCAACAGCTCCAAGTGACAAGACTTACTGCTATGAATCTTATCTGCACAAACCTATTGTATTATTTATGGTGAAGTACAAACTGAAATCCTTTTAATTAATTATCAGGACCAAGCTTGGCTCAGAACTGCAAATTTATATCAGATTTATCCGTGATAGACTGCAACTATTATTTTAGTTATGACAAGCTTATGGAAAAATACAAGTCCCGACTGGCATCAAACAATTACCAAATACAGTCAAGTTACATGCTATGATATAAATATTTTGGCAGGTTTTGAGAGTTAATAGCTATATCAATCATTCTCCATTGAAAATTATTAAACAAAACTGACTGGTGTATTGCTGACAAACCTCACTGGGATGTCCACTACCAGGAAAAAAGTTCCCGTCGTCAAAGCGATGCAGGGAGATGTACAGCAGGTTTGGGTCGTCGTAAAAGGCCTCCTGGGTGCCGTTGCCATGGTGCACATCCTGGAAAGCAGGTTGGTGATATGTTAAGACATTAAGAATGAATGGCTGCAGGTATTTACCATTGAATGCATTATTGATCAAATAATAATTATTCAAACATTTGTTAAAAGCAATGAAGTTGGCAAAAAGATAACTACTTTATCAAACATATAACACAATCTGAAAGTACACAGACGTGACAAATGCATTTATTTCACCTTTGTTTTAATATTCTTTATAATAAGTAGCATATGATACAGAAAAATACCAGAGTATGCACTGAGTAAAAACACAGCGAGGAGTCATAAACACACATGTTGAGCAGAGAAAACCAACTGGCTGTGGATCAATATGTGCATATGTTGGTGAGCTTTCATGTGACTATGTGATTTAGAGTCTACTCTAAGCAAATGTGACACTTCAGCTCACACGTGTACAACAGAAATAGCTGTCTAAATAATCAAAATATTTCAGAGTGCTACTGTACGTCTGGGTCCTTGTTTGTACCACCTAAACGTCTGTGTGTCTGTACATTTGTTCATGATAGTGGCCATGCTGTGGCGCCTTACCCAGTCTACAATCAGGATCTTGCTGACGTTGAGCTTATGCTGGAGCTGCTTGGCTGCGATGGCCACAGAGTTGAAGTAACAGAAGCCCCTGTGGACAAACAGACAGGAAGAGTGGCGGCCACATGTGTTTATCTGAACATCTTCAGCAAATTAATATCACAGCATCACCATATGGAGCTTAGGAGCCACTCAAGACAGTTTTTTGGCTTTGTGTGGCGGCTCGTCAGGTTGTGACAGCCACCAAACTCAGACTTGCCACATTAACAGTTACTGTACAGAAAATATTTCAGAAACAGTCATGTTTTAAGTTGTTGCCGACAAACACAATTTGTTTCTGATGTTACAACAAAAACGACGATGAATTTAAAACCTTGCACTGTGGAGAAAAGCAGAATCCACAAACTTTGCAACACATGAAAGACAAATCTTGACATGAAGTTCACTCCAAACTCCAAATGATACCAGTCAGAAAGCTGGCACAACGTGAGGGATGGTTTTTAAGAAATGAACTCTGAACTTGGCGTGGGAGTTCCTTTCACTCGCTCTGTCTACAACAAAGGTATGCAGAAAAAGTGTTGATGCATAAAAACAATGAAGGAATGCTGGAAAAGGCAGTGTCAGCATGGGCTGTAAACTGTGAGTGCCTCTGTGTGTGTGTGTGTATGTGCGTGTGGAAGCAAACAATGCACATTATATGCTGTCCAAACTTTGCTCATCAATAAAAGTCATTATCATCTTATAAATAACCAGTGACAGGCACTGCTGAGCTCACACACACACACACACACACACACACACACACACACACACACACACACACACACACACACACACACACACA
>JARVGS010001636.1:6326998-6344060 GCA_031762315.1 Hypsolebias antenori | reverse complement strand
TTATGATGCCCCCCCCCCCCCCCCCCCGGCTCTTGGTATCATTCATGTGTATACATGTGTGTGTAAGCTTCTGTACTTACAGAGGGGATGAACGGGTTGCATGGTGTCCAGGGGGCCTCACCACTGCAAAGCCATTCTGTGGGAGGACAGAAAAATAAAAGCTTTAATACCTTTCTGTATGTGTAACACCACACCCCTAAACATAAAAGCTTAAAAACATTTGTCTTCATGCTGTTTCCGATATACTAAACCTTGTAAACAACTGGGGAGCTGTAACAGTATAGATGATCTTCCAATGGTTACTCCTTATCCAGTAGCACTACAGCTTTAAAACTCGACAAAGGCTCACCTTCAGCTCTCTCTGTGCCACCTTCAGTGCCAGGTCTGTGACACAACCTGCAGCAATCTGGGAAGCGACGGCTGTGTGTTGATCATTCCAAACTGTATCAACGTCTACCTGTCAGAAAAACAATAACACGTCATAATTTAAACAAACCAGCAGGTAAAACATCATTTTATTTCAATTACTGACATGATGTTGGACTTAAAAACAATCCCAAATGTTAAATTAAACTGCTGATTAATAAATGAACTTTCATAAGCAGTTCTGCCTTAATTCACCTTAACCTGCTTGTACAAAACAAATACCGTAGTTAATAAATAACCCTAAACCCATAACATATGTAGAGCTTATCTGAATATTTTTTTTCTTGTTCACTGATTTTACTTAATTGCATTTATTTTTCTGTCACACCCAGCTTGTGTTTTAATGTTGCTTCACATTTTAAAACTTGTTGGCATGTTGCTGTACTGCTGGAGAACAATGAAAAAGAAGATTTTTTCTTCTTCTTTTTTTTCCACAAACTTTGCCATCTTGTTCCAATCATCCCTCTTCGCTAGAATAGCCAAAGGCCGGAAATCCAGGCACATCAGTCCTCTTATCAACTGCCACCCAGCCCCCTTTAGATTTTCCACCTCTCCTCTGCTTTTATTATCATTTCTCTTCTTACACATCCTCATTCTGATGCAACGACCATCAAAGCTGGAACATTTCTTTTCCCATTTTTTGTTTCAAATCTTACCTTTGCACAGACTTTGAATTTTAGAGTTTTCAAAGCTATCTTAGCCAAAAACAATAGGATCAGTAATTTGTAGCATCATTACCTAAATTGTGTAATGAGGCATAATCAGCCATGTAATGTTTGCTGTTCAGTAATGCAATTAGATAAGTGGAAAAATTCCCACATGACTTGAGTTTTAAAAATGGCTCTGTAATGTGCGTGTGTGTACATGTGCAGCACTTACCCCAACACCTCCACATGGTAACTCCACAAAAATGTGATGTCCTGCATGGAGAAGTTCATTAAATTCAATAAGCATAATAATATATAAGATCAACTGCTATTTTGAATGTTTCATAAGAGAACTGTCACTGATCTCACCGGCAAGCCTGCGGTTGTCCAGCTTGTTGCCAAACATTAGCACATGGTTTTCTGAATGGACTGACTGCAACTCTTCACGGGTGGCCTTTCTGCTACGGATCCACTGCAACACACAAATGTATTAATTTAATTTGTTTGGTGGCTCTTCCTCTTGCAATCTACTGTGGTGGCTGCATCATACCTCACAGTGGCTCCTCAGCCCTCTCTCTTGCAGTCTGGACCAGATGCTTTGAATCCTTCCTGCATGCTCAGGGTGGCGGCTGTTTTCTCCACAGCTACACTGGTGCTTCAGCATCTGCGCGTCATAAACTAAACCTGCACACACACAAACACATATAAATGTAAAACTGACCAGATGTTGCAGGCCACAATAGTCCTGCAAAAAACTGGTTTATTTGTTGTGATTCTAATCAAAAGCATTTGGTCCACCTGTTGTGAAACGTAGTTTGGCGTCTGAAGCAGGGCTGGACAGTGACAGAGAAGGTACGCTTGCAGGAGGCAGGGAGGTGGAGGATGGTAATGACCGGGTCCGAATCACACGCTGGTGAGACTGGTGGGACCAGTGTAAAATAGGGACACCCAGTGCATCTGTCTGGAGACCTGATCTAAGGATCACCTGCCTCTGTGTTTTTACAGAACAACGTGTGAAGAGAACAGACAGTGAATAAATGATGGAAGTACCCTGATGCATGCTCAATGATGGAAGTATTTAACATCAGCTGCACATGAGAGAGCGCACTTGCTCTAAACGTTCCAACACTAAATGTGGTTGACCAACTCATTAAACGACCATTTCATTTCCCTCATCTCAAACAAGCAACCGATAAGAACAGTTGACACTGCCAAGTGTGCTGCAAAAAGCATTACTCCAATGTGGTCCTGGTCTGGTAAAAATGAAGCATCAGTGCCTCCTGATGGCACTCAGGTGTACTTCAACCAAGTCAATCTCCAAAAGAATGCAAATTGTATTTTGTTTTAACTAACATGACTTCAAGGGATAAATGACATATACCAGATGAGTTATTAATTATTTTCAGTGTTGCAATGATAAACAATTATGTTTTTAAATCCAGTCAAGCATTTTGTTACTCTTGTTTGCAGTTGTGTTACCAGGACTTGATATTAGTACCTGATTAAGAGGAAGTGAAGTCTCGATTAAGCTGTCCCGGGAGGAGGTGTTGGACTCTGTGCCGTAAAATGAGTCTGTGCTGGCATTGCTTTGTCTCCTGCTGTGGTTGTCCTCACACAGTGAGCCAAGTTCTGAGCCGCACAGAGACCCTGTTCCCGATCCTGATACTGACCCGGTCTCCTCCAGATCCATGTCCTCTGATGGGATCTGTGTCAGACGCGGCTTCTCAATGGTTTTGATATTCAGCTATTTTAAAGTAGAAGTTTTATACTGTTCAATTTTTTTAAAGTTATATAAAAAAACTCAGCATTTTTGGGCAAGCAGATCACACTGATCAAAAATTCTTATTTTTTATGATAAAGTAAATAATTTTTAGAAAGAAAATCCCATCAACTCATGTCAATTAAATAACTGCTTAATTAAATATTTTTGTGTTCCCATGCACCACATCTTACCTTGCTCAGGTGTGAATTCAGCTTGGATCTTTCTAGTCCATTCCTGGGGAATTGTGAAGGAAGATGGTACGGGGAGTTTAGATGGTGGCTTGTATGCAGGCGCAGGACCGAATGGTTGTACGGTAATGGCTCTGAGTGTGTTCGCTCAACAGGTGGGTGAGAGGGTAAGGCAGCTAAACATTCTCTCCTGGAGGGGGAGGACAGGCGAGGATGCTGATGAGGAATGGAACTCAAACCCTGAACTGCAGATAGAGAGAAGAGGCGGTTCAGAAAAGGGTTAAAAATTGATTTATTAATTGAACAAATTAAAGAAGCGAGAAAAATTACAAAATAATGGTAGCTTCTAGAGAAACAGCAAAGGGAATAAAATATGTAAAAGTGTAAACTTTGACAGTGTCTTTTTTAAGGCTGCATTATTGCTCCCTGCTCAGTAGGGAGTGTTCTTGAGTTATTTATGACACAAAAAACACCAGCCAGGATTTTCAGCTTTACTGCATCCTTTGAATTAAAATAAGATACTTTTCCTTGCATGCATTTTGAGTTGTCTTAAAAGAAGAAAATCTTTATTTTCCACATGCACACGTGTAACTGAATATCTCAGAAAGCCTGATCATTTATCACATCTGGTAACAGCTGTGAAACGTTAAATATTTTGAGGCAAACCCATAGCAAAAAACAAGCATACAACCATTTGTTAATGTCTCAAACAAACATTATATTAACTATGAAAAACACTGTCTTGTGTGTAAAACGTACAGAACTAAAAGACAAAACTGACCCACAACTATAATTTTTGGTACCACAGCACCTAGAATAGCCACCATCTAACTAATTTAACCAAAACTGATACACACAACCAGCAAAATACTTCTTCAAAGTAGTATTTAAAATTCTGTATTTAATGAATATGCCTATTATTCAACACCTTTCAGCAACAGTAACCACCAAACAAAATGCTAACTGATTACAACTAATGAGAATCAATAACAATTCTCAGTGATGACAGAACCCCTTGACAATTGTCACTTTGTGCAAAATACAAATTGTCATGCGTTTGTATTTAAGTATGATATATTTAAAAACAACATCCTAAGTAGACAAAGTCTTGGACTATACAGTAAAATTGTTTAAATATTGCTAAGTATGTCTTATTTTTCATGCCTATTACTTAATTATTTAACTATCAAATCTATCTATATGTCTTGTGTGGTAATTTTCTGTCTCTTGCTAAAACTTACCTGCAAGTTCAGATGAAATAAACACAACTAGTCAAAGCCAGTCAAAGGTTTGTTAGCTGAGGCAAAAAACTAAACTTGAATGGGGTCAAAAATAGTCACAACCAAAGGTACCTCAAATTATTGGCAAACTTCCAAGGAATAAAAAAAAACATTGCCGCAATTATCCCTTGTGAATACTGAAAGTATGGGAGCAACCCATAGCAGCTGAAGTGAGGACTGCTAGAATAAGATGACTCAAATGTCATCATACTTTCACTTGCTTGTTCATGCTTTGTTCTTTTTATGTGTGTACTGAAGGTTTCACTAACAAGGTAACTCACAAGGAACAAACTTGGAGGGCAGCAGTCCTGTGGACGGTTCAATTAAGAGCAGTGGTTGCAGGCGCTGAGGCAAAGATAAACCACTTCCCTCCACAGGCAGGTAGACAGACTGCAGAGCTGATACGGTCGCAGGCTTTGCCATGCGCAGGTCAGCCTGGTTTGAGAGATGGAAACGTCAAGTGAGAAGATATGAAAAGAAATGCAGGAGATGAGGAGCACTGGGACGTTCTCATCATCACAGAATAGTTCAAGTGGAGGTTAAGAATTTAATGTTCTGGCAGACTACTCAACAGTAGTACACTGTCACTAAAGATCAAGAGAGAAGTGAAAGCCTGTAAATACCCCATGCCTCTATAAATGTTCCAGCGTGCAGAAAATATTTAAAACACTAGTTTTAGATAAATATAACCTCGTAAAATAGGCATATAATTATTTGAGCTACATCTTTAAAATTGATGTACAGTAGTGGATTTAGAAATCTATTTGTTGCTTTCCTGTGATATTTTAAAAACTTTCAGAGTAATTCTGAAACAAATGTATTGTTGCTCACCTGTGCAGGAAGTCCTGCCGTGATGTTGTGCACTGCAGTGGGGTTGTTGGTCCGGGTAAAGTGTGTTAAACTACCATTCTTCAACAGCAACCTCTTAGATTGAATAAGAAGAAGTCATAATTAATAAAACTATTTGGTACATATTCAAATCTACAGTAAAAACTGCTGAGAGGGTGTAACAACTCTCTGTCAAGCATTCAGTTGTGAAGAATGTAAACCTTAATTTGTGCTACTGTTCTATGGACACTGAGCTGCTACAACTGAGACATAATGAGGTTCACCTCAGCAATGAGAGAAAGGGAGCCGTTATCTGAAACGAGGCTGTCATTTGGTGAACTGCACCCTGATGCTGAGGCGCTGCTGCTTGGAGAGGAGTCTGAATGAAGAAATGGAGAGATACCATTCAGTATCATTCACAATGAAACATTTACGTTAATGAAAATGGAAATATGTTGATTAAAATTCTCTAGAAAACGCACATATGCCTTTGGTTTAAACGTAACATAAAAGCGCTGTAATAAACGAACCACAACGGGTAATCTAGGTATTCATACCCAGAGTTTCTGTTCTGTGCTTGACATCAGGAGGGGCACTGATCTTTCGTTGCAGTGGGTTAGGCCTCATGGTGATCATTTTCCTCAACTTCACCTTCAGTGTGGGCTCAGAGACTGCACAAATACAAATAATGAAGAGTGTGTGGATGCAGTTTCCATAACAAAAGCACGTTAAAGTGAACCATGCAAATACTTTCATCGTGGTGAGCGCTTACAATCCTCCGTTTATATTGGTCAGTTTCCAAAGAATCCAAACAAAGTAATCAATCAGTGGCAGGCTCTGAGTAGATAAAAGCTGTATTTGTGTTGTCACCATGCCAACTCAAGCACCTCAGGGTGTCTGTGTGTGCACGTTAAAAACAGTTTTAGGGCAACGCAAATAAATAATTGGTAGGTGTACTTGCAGAAACGTAGAGAGGAGGAACCACTCCCACTTTATTTCATAGAGTAAGGAAGAAGTGCTTTGGTCTCTCACACAGTTCATTTTACACATACCTTAGTTAAAGTTACATAACTGCCTTGGTCTTTGTGTCTTTCTCCTCCCTATGTTTTTTTATGACCATTCAGCACTATCTGGCCCTGCAGGCCTGCTATTCAATAAGGCTAACTTATTTATAATGCATCAGATGGAAAATCACCAGTGCCTTGGACAGTTCAGACCTAAGAACATTAACCTCAACTGTACGGACAAACCAGAGTCTCACCTGTTCTTCGCAGGGCAAGGTCTTTACGTTGGTCACAGGGTGTAGGTTGAGGCTTTGAGGAAATGTCAGGAACTGGTAGCCTTGGTAACCAAAAACAATAGTAGACACACTGCTTCAGTCATGACTTCGTACAAAGGGAGCTGCCCTTTCACTTTGTAAAAATTTGATCTAGATTTTTCTCAATGTAGTCAAGACAGAGAGGCATCACAGAATCCATCATTTCAATTTGCTTGGAACATGCACACGCACGCACGATTTTGCAGAGGATGGGCTGAGTTTGCAGCTCCCACAGTCAATTTTCTGTTTTGCAAAACCAAAGATGTCCCTCTCACCTGTATCCTGGAGGAGTACTACAGTGGTTTGGGGTAATCCTGTCATGGGGGGGCTGGTTCTTCATTATGATATGTTCCCGGAGTTTCTGCCTTACAAGTGGACTGGCAACAGCACCTGCAGGGCAGTTAAAGATGTCCATGTCATGTGCTTGATAATAAAATGTTTGTAACAGTGAATTCAGTTGTTGTTGGGGTTTTTTTTTTTTTTTTACTTTTTTTTCAAGTAAATGTCACTTTGGATCACAAAGTACTACAGAATTTGCCAAGGTGGGAACTGGGAAGTCTGTGTCTTCCCCTTATATGCTTTGAGTGTTTTGACTGCAAATTTCCTTGCAGTACTGATGGAAATCCCCTTCATTTTTATTGAAACACACACTACAGTGTGTGATGATTCAGATAAGGAATCTGTCTGGAGCCTCACAGAACTTGTGAAAACACATGACAGTATGAAGAAATGCAAAAGATGAGACTCACTCTGTTCATTTTTATTCTTTTGTATCAGCTGCTGCAGCTCTTCTCTCTTCTCCTCCTCCATTTCTCTTTGCCTTTGTTCAGTGTTATACTGAAAGAGAAAAAAAATGAAGAAACAGCAGTGCTGACTTATTTGCTTAGTGTGGCTTAAACACACAAAAGAGACAAACTATTGTTAGCGTTTGACAAGAAAATGTTTGTATGCTAGCTAACATTGTTCAGGTATAGCACGCAAATCAGAAATGCCAAGAAGACTGGTGCCAGTAACTGGACCTGCTTCTTATACCTGGGCTTGTGGTGCAAGCAGCTGGCTTCTTCATGTGTTTGATACAGCACACGTTTCTGGGCTATACATAGCGTGTCTGGTACAAATAACATGATGTAGCAATGCCCAAACACCAACATTTTATTATCCCATGCCACCAAAAGGGAAAGGGGAAAAATAGGTTTTGTTTTGTCTACATGTTTGTGTGTCTGCCTGTTAGCAAATTGTTTTATGAACCACTGGACAAATTTTCATGAATCTTGCAGTAAGTAATCATTTGATGTACATCCACAACTAATTACCACAAATCAGAATGGCTGCCACAGCCAACTGACCCTAAAAAAACACAAAAATTGCTATAAAGCTGTCAGTTTTACAGATATTCACATAAAAATTGGTGTGGTAGTAAGTGAGACTGATCCCCAAAACATATCCTATGCTCTAAACCAGTGGTCCTCAACTTCCAGGTACCGGTCCGCGGGTCAATGGGCACCGGGCCGCACAGAAGGGGGAAAAAAAAGTTTTATTTAGAAAAATCACTGGATTCTCTCTACCACATAATTCTATGACTCACTCTTGACGTAGGTTAACGTACACAAGTGGTTAGTTTTAGTTTCTGTTAGGCGCATGTGCAGATCAGTTCTACACTGTTGGTGAAGAACAATGCAATTCAGCTACGTGGTCTGGAGCAGGCAGGTGGAGGTGTGCAGCCATATCCATGCATTTTGAAGGATTACTCTGCATATTTTTCAACACGCCTGACAAAGATTGACTTTAAAACTATAATTAAATAAAACTATAATTTTAACAAGCTTCCTAATATCACATCAGAGCTGTCGCTTCACATTTTTGCTTCTGCTCAAAAAAGTCTCTGCTCCTAAAAGTTCAAAGTCATGGGTAATTTTAGTGTAAAACACAAAAATATAATTAAACGTTTTGCACTAGGCATAAGTTCCTGTGCTTTTGTGAACAATCTGATGTGTGAATCATTGCAGGAGTTATCTGAACTTTCACCAAACTGATAAAACAGACGATCTCAGCTCATGAAGCTGTTTGTCGTGCAGTCAGAGTAGTTGAAGCGAAAAATGTTTTAAATGTTTGTAAAATACATCAGAATGCAAGAGACGGTATTCAAAATTCTGTTGGGGACCCCCAGACCCCCGGTCCGTGAAAATATTGTCCGACATCAAGCCGGTCCGTGGTGCAATAAAGGTTGGGGACCACTGCTCTAAAGATTTACACAAGATCTTGTTTCAAATTTAACAAAAACTATTTATATTCAACTCTGTCTGTTAACAAATGACTGTTTTGTGAATTGTGGACTGAAATTTTATAGATGGATTTTTATAAAAACATTCAAAAAATAATAATTAGATGCACCTCTACAACTTTGCAACTTTTGAAGCCAACCTAATTCAAGATGGTCACCACAGCCAACTCACCTTATAAAACACAGAAATGGCTATAAATCAGTCAGTTTTACAGATGTTAGGCCAAAGTTGGTGTGGCAGTGGCTAAAAGTCTTTCATCACATGCTCTGAGCTGATCCAAGATGATCTTAGTCCATGACGGTGCTCAGTCTGCATTCCGTCAAGGAATGCTAGGCTGTTAATTTATTTTAAGTTTTCCTTTTAATACTTGAGCTATTAACCCACAGCCTGACAGATTGATGTTATTTTTCCAGCACTTGGCCTCAAACTCATTCAGTCTATTCATCTAATGCCTCACTGTACAGTCAGAGTTGCTGCATCATTTGAATCACTCTTTTCCACTGTAATACTGATGTGTACATTTGGCCTCACCTGCAAATGCTGCTGGGAAAATTGAGAGAATTGCTCAGTGGTGAGGTGTCCCAGGAAAAATGAAGGCTGGGGGGCCAACATGGCTGAATCTGGGCCTCGGTGTATCAACCTGTGTGTCACACTTAGGTCCATGGGCTCGCTCCAATGTATCAGTAATAAAATCTGATGACCACATCCACTGCAGGAAAAAACAGAAGAACACAGAAAATAAATTTGGGGGGTTTCCAGCCATACATGCCTTTCTTGTTTGTTTTGTGTGCTGGTTCTACTATTACTGTTCAATAAGAAAAATTGTGCAACATCTAATTCTTAGCTCAAAACTGAACGTCTCTTGAGAGTAGTTCTCAAAAAGAAAGATTACTTAAAACATCAGGTGAAGAGCAGTCTCACATATACTTCACGCTGGATGTCTGCTTATATGCTGTATTCTTGGCTGGCCCTTTTTGACTCAAGTGACCAAAATAAATAAATAAATAAATAAAACCACAAGTTTATCAAAAATAGCATCAAGAAAGCAAACGGTACTTTATGAATGTTGAGGTAATTGAGAAGTTGGATAAATACATCAGGGTTTAGGCATTTTGGTCTAGTTCATCAATGCATCAACACTCTGTTTAAAACTTGTTTTGCTTGAAACAAACAAAACAGAAGCCACAATTTTGTTGCAAGACAACAAAACTACACTTCGCATGGATAGACTTAAGGAAAACGTTCTAGCAACAACCTCATCAAAATTTGGTTGACGGCCAAAGTTTTTGGTTGTCAGCAACCTTTAAAATGAAGAAGGCAATAAATAAATAAATAAATACATTGGAAAATTTTAATTTATTAAGTAGCTTGCACTATGTACATATGTTTTCAGTCAGCCATCTTGTGGACTGCTTGGAATGTCCAAGCTCCAAAGTGGCAGCCTCTTTCAGGAGCTGCTTGAGTGGAACTTCCTCATGTTCCTCCTCATCCTCTTCCTCATTAGACTGCAAGAGAGGCACTTAAGGCAGGGATTCTTTTATTTTAATTATTTATTTATTCATTTTAAATTAAAATACAAAACATTTACATATATTTAATATGAAAAAATATATACAGTATATAAAATGAAAGGCAGCAGAAAGAAGAAAAAAGTATTATATCTGCTCCTTTTTTTCAATCAGTTCAAACAACAATTATCTATAAGTAACAGAACAAAATGAATAACTCATTCAGTTTTCTAGTGCTCATACATTACACATTAAACTACTTTATATATATATATATATTCAACAATTCGGTTTTGATCATTTTCTTAAACATAAACATTAACTTGGCTTCTTTACATCTTTCTCCAAACCATTCCACAATCCAATTCCTTGGATTAAGGTACACCGTCCCTTTAAACTGTTCTGTACTGTGGTTTTACAAATATCTCTGTCCTTTTGAGACTGTAACAACTTTGTCTTTTAAGAAAATGCACCTGGACATTCAAAGGTAGTGCATTATTCTGAGCTCTATACATAACTGATAAAATATAATCAACCAAATCATGGAACTTCAGTAATTTCAGTTGATAAAATAATATACTTGATGGGTGACAGTAATGCTTTCTTGTGACAATTCTTACAACTCTTTTCTGTAAAATAAAAATAGGATTTGTAATTGTTTTACATGCTTTTCCCCAAACATCAATACAATAGATTGAATGTGGAACAATGATTGTGTTGTACAACAAATACAGAGCTTTATCATCTAATAAGTCCCTAACTTTGTACAGTACTGCAATAGATTTAGATATTTTTATTTTTACAGAATTTACATGATGTTTCCATGTCAGTTTGTCATCAATGATAACAACCAAAAACTTCACTTCACTCACTCTACAAATCTCAGATCCTTCAATTTTAAATGGAACATCAACAGTTTTCTTTTTATTACTAAATATAATGTAATTTGTTTTATCAAGGTTTAATGATAATTTATTAAGTTTAAACCAAGTTTGTATTTTGACAAACTCTGTCTTCATCAGTTCCAACATCTGCTCTATATCTTTACCCAAATAAAAAAATGTGGTATCATCAGCAAAAAGGACACATTTAAGGAGTCCTGACACCTTTACCAAGTCATTTACATATAAGATAAATAACTTTGGTCTAAGTACAGATCCTTGAGGAACTCCGCATGTAATATTGCACAGGTTTGTTCTTACATCATCTGTTTGTACAAACTGTTTCCTGTCTTTCATATTTATTTGTGGATGATGACACAGTTCTACCAAGAAGGAAACCATAAATTGATAAAGTCAGTGGCCTGTATGAGGGAGCTTTATGACAAAATCAAATTGTCTCAGCAATACAGATAATCTGAAAAAGGGGCAACGTTTTACAACATTTATAATCTTTCTAAGACTATTATTATTATTATTTTCTATTATCTTTACCCGCTTCTCCTTTTCTGGGTCGTGGGGGGTCACAGTTACCCATATCCAGCCATTACTGTGCAAGAGGCAGCATACACCCTGGACAGGTATCCAGTCCATCACTGGGACACATAAACAAACAAGACAAACAGCCATTCACTCTCTCACTCACACGTAGGAACAATTTAGAGTTACCAGTCAGCCTAACATGCATGTTTTTGGTCTGTGGGAGGAAAACGGAGTATCAGGAGAAAACCCACACATGTATGAAAAGAAAATGCAAGCTCCACCCCCGTACCATGATTTGATCCAACAGCCTTCTTGATGGGAGGTGGCAGCTCTACCAACTGCGCCACTTTTCCGCCCCAAGACTTACCTTTAAACTATAAATGTATTTGGGACCGAGATGTGTCAAGGAACACTTGACTAGTAATAGTTTTATTCAAGAAATCAAGTCGAGGGAGAAGATCTGCCTCAGTATTTTCAACCATTAAGAGAGAGGTGAAACTCAATGGAAACTGTGATTTTATGTTCAAGCATTGTTCCGCAAATGACATCTCCTGTAGTTTGCTGTCAAGTGACATCCACACACTTATAAATATATATGCAAAGATATACACAATTCTACACAATGTCAAACAATCCAATTAGCCACCTTCTAGTCAATTTGGGTAATTACCCAAAGACTATTAAGTTGTCGTCTCCCTGTGCTCTATAACAGCTGTAATTATGGCCAACCAACAGCGATGCACAATTACAGCTCATCGTTGTCGCTCCGCAGCAATGTGAGGACGGCGAAGGCAGTGCCGAGATGATTAAAAATCAGTACAAATGGAATTAGTATAGACGTAGCCACAATGTGGAACAAGTGCGAGCTGAGTCGGAGGGAACGGGATGGAGGGAGACTCGATCGGACTCTATAAACATGTCTCATAATCCAACGCAGAATATCAAGTGATCCATCTTCCCCAGCCTGTAAACGCTTGACATTTTCCCTATATGAAAAGCACTGAGATGAAAACGGGACTTGTAAGATGATCAATGACTCCACTGTGTTTGGATGGAGGGTGCTTTAATAGTGCGGGGCATTGTCCCAATCTAGAACCATGTTTCTGTGTTTAGAGGATAATTTCCTCCACTGGTATGGAGTCCCCTGTCGCCAGTGTTGAATATGCGTCTCGTCATCTTTTGTACAGCGCAAATAAACAGAAAAGAGCAGCGTAATTCTTTGAGAGGGAAACAGAGGAGCAGAAACAGGGAGCGATGGGGCTTTTTTTGTTACTGTAACACTGAATGGCAAGACGTGGAGATGTGTGTACTGTATTAGAGCAGAATGGGGATAAAATTGCTCTTTGTTTAACTGAGAATAGTATGGAATAGCCCATTGAGACTGTCATCAGTGTGCCTGCACAGCCACATGAGAGGCTTTGTACCATTGTTCTAATAAAACAGTGCTTAGATAAAAGCTCATGATTGCAGGTTGCACAGCGGAAGCAAAGCTGTAACACATTCCACCACCACTGTTCACAATGGGAAGGACAGAAAATGACTCCAATTATAATTACTCCTCCTTTAGATTAAGATAAAAAATGAATGTTGTGAGTTGACTGTGTGGATGAAATGAGGCATACATGATTCAATGTTTAATAGCTGGTTATCAAAGCATCTCAGGCTCCTGGGGTAGAGGGACAGGGAGGTGGGCTGAAAGCTAAATTCTTACTGTAGAGCGGTTGAGGTGATAGTGAAGCAGCAGCATCGACAGATTTTACACCTGGTTTAACGGTCAGTTTATGAAAGTGAACTGAGGCCGAAGAGGAGTCATCTGGTCATCTGGCCCGGTCCTTTGGAAATCACATTTGCATGCTTCTAATTAGTTTCATTGGCTATGTTGAGATATGAATGTTACATTTCTATGAGGAATGTGACATGAGCTTATACTACACTGAACTCAAGGTTCATGTGAGTTCACTCTCTGTGGCTACCCCTACAAAAGAGAGCAGCCAAAAGAAACTTACTTTACTAGAGTTGTGCATTTCAGATCTGTAGCTCTATATCTGTATCTCTATACACATCTGATTCACTGACCGTTTTACTCATGTGCATGCTCAGAATCACAATTTAGAGAGGCAATGTGGTCTAAATAGTTTTATGCCTACTTCTGATTTGTTGAAGTACACAGTCTAAACAGTTTCCAGTCAATCAGATGTTTGGCAACATTGCACAACATAAAATACCGATAAAACTAATTTACTAATATGTTTGCATATAACTATCAATAAAACAGCAGGTGTAAAGGACACAGCTAAGAAACCATTTGGGGGTGTGTTGGCCTCAGTTAGTGCAGTGTCTGAGTTAGTAACTGTATAATGGTCACTAATAACACAATTGAATAGAATATGATGTGACAGGAACATGACTGCAGGAGAACGCGTGGGCTCATAGAAACGTACACTTCTTCCTACTCCTATGAGTGTAGGAATATTGTATACAGTTTCTGTTATTTTTGTGGTTACGTTCAATAATTTCTCCTTCCTGTCCTCTCAAACCCAGTCGGTCAAAGTAGATGGCTGCTTGTCCTCCTGAGCCTGGTTCTGCTAGAGGTTTCTTACTTTTAAGAGGGTTTTTTTCCTTTCCACTGTTGCCTGTTCAGGAGGGGAGACTGTGACGAAGTGAAGATTCAACGAGTCTGCTGGCTTCCTTAGATAGAGAACTTTACTAATTGGCTTTTCTATGTACCAGTATGTGGAAGTTTCTGTACAGTGCCCTGAGACAACTTTGTTGTGAATTGGCTCTATATAAATAAACTGAATTGAATTGAAATTAAATTAAGAAGGAAAAAAACAAAAAGAAAGATACACATGCAACAAAAACCTATGCACACATGTGACTCATCACATCGCATCAATAACCAAGTCAAATTTGGTAAAACAAGCTCTATAAGTATGAGATTTCTGACTTTTTTAAGCTATGTTTTATACCCAGATCATCGAATATCATGAGCAGTTATAACTTCCATAATATAGTTTTATTTGTATTACTATCAAAGCAGACGCTTTTATTGTTCCATGCATACTATGCAATATCTGAGGTGTTAGTCTTCTCCATCGCAGGTCCAAAACTGTGGAATGATTTTCCTCTGCATCTTAGGCCCCCTTACTTACTGTTTTTGTCTTGTTTAAAAACATACATTTACTCCAGGGCCTTTGACTCAGTGTGAGAAGGCATTAAGTTTTTTTGTGCTTTTGGTCATTGTAATTGCTTCTTATTTTTTTTACTTCTGTCTTCTGCTTGTTTGTTTTATTGTACAGCACTTTGCTTGGCCTTGTTGTTTTTGAAGTGCTTCAAAAATTTGGGATGCCATGGTATTAATCTGGATAACCCCTGGAATATAAATTTGAATCCTATTTTTTAGCACATTCTAATGTGGATTTCTTGAGTTTACTTAAAAGAGAAAACCTTGAGCTATATTTAGAAATTGGGCTTTCCTAGCTGGCGTTAAAAATAGTTTTGATAGAATGTTTGAAAATAACAACATTTCAGGCTTTTCTGTTGAACATCTGTCAATTGTTGGTATTGCTCCAATAAATAAACCATTGTGAAGTCCCTTTGAGATAATAAAGTCTTATCTTGTATTATCTTATCTTATATGGGTGGCACGGTGGCACAGTTGGGGGAGCTGTTGCCTCTCAGCAAGAAAGTTGCCAGATCGAATACCGGCTGGAGATCTTTCTGGGTGGAGTTTGCATGTTCTGTCCATGTATGCGTGCGTTTTCTCCGGGTACTCCAGTTTCCTCCCACAGACCTAAAACATGCATGTTAGGTTGAATGGTAACTCTAAATTGTCCCTAGGTGTGAGTGAGAGAGTGAATGGTTGTTTGTTTTGTTTGTCTCTATTTGGCCCAGTGATGGACTGGAGACCTGTCCAGGGTGTCCCCTGCCTCTCGCATAGTGACTGTTGGACATGGGCACCAGTGACCCCCAGTGACCCGAAAAGGAAGAAGCGCGTAGATAACGGATGGATAGATCTTATTTTATCTTAAATGCTATAAACATTCTTTAGGATTATATTTTGAACATTTCATTCAAGGGACCCATATGTAAGGTGTTTATTCATTTTAATTGGACTAAATCTAATACATTCTTCATTTTTCCAACTCATTCGCTATAGCTGCCTATATCTCACTACACTACCTTGTGACTGAATACACAGTTCTATGTGATGAGTTACATCCAGCCTCATCATATGATATATGAAGTCTTTACCTCAGGTGGTCTTTACCTCGTGTATGTGGGTGTTTTGTTGATGATGAAGCAGAAGGTGGATCCTCAGTCAAGGTGGCGTTGCTTCAGTTGGTCACATTAAAGAAAGACGATTCAAAAGGCAAATCTCTGGATTTGTTGGTCTTTCTATGTTCCAACCTTCACCTGTGGATATGAGGTTTGGATCATGGCTGAAAGTACTTCCTTCTTAGGGTGGCTGGACTCAGTTTTAGAGATAGAGTAAGGATCTCCTTCATGCAGGGGGAGCTCAGAGTAGAGCCTCTGCTCCTTCGCATGGAAAGGAGTAAGTTGAGGCGGTTTGGGGATGCCCCACAAGGAAGAGGCTGTGGGACAGACCTGAAACATGCTGGAAGGATTGCATATCTTCTCTGGCCTGGGGGTGCCTTGGGGTGCCCCAGGAAGTGCCGGATAGGGTCACTGATGAGAATGATGTCTGAGTTTCTCTCCTGGACCTGTTGCTTCCGTGACCTGACTATGGACAAGCTGTCAAAGACAGAGATGGAGGCAACTGAGCTGAGTTCAAAATTTCAAGAACTAGTTGCATATGTGTTCAACACAGTTTTAGTAACTTTGTAAGGAGCAAGAAAACTTCATTTTCTATAGGTATTGAAAATGCAACCCAGCTTCAACCTCCATGTTCTCACATCGAGTCCAATATTTCCTCACAAGTCAATGCATTACTGACACATTAAAAATCTGATAATAAAACACCATCTAAATATTTTTTGTTTGTTTTTTTGTTGTTGTAAAAATACATACAATTTATCAGAAGTTCAGCTCAAGTGAAGGGGTGGGTTGGGGGGTTGCAGAACCTTCTCTGCCTGAAGCATTCAATATTCAGCACCTTACAGCCAAATCTACACCACAGTAAAGGCTCCCCCATAGTTCTGCGTACGGCCGTACGTGTGTCCGTACGCACGTACTGAACGCAGGCAGTTCACCCTCACAGTTCTGCATTCAGACAGCTCCACAGAGCGTTTACCTACGGGACAAACTGAGGTCGCTGATTGGTCATTTGCTGACACGCCCACTGAATTGATTGACAGGTCGGGAGGGGAAAAAAAGGCGAGAGCTGTCAGCTGCAGCTGCAGCGGTGTTCTGTGTTTATATGTTGTTAATAAAAAGTTCTA
>JARVGS010001636.1:6265206-6281582 GCA_031762315.1 Hypsolebias antenori | reverse complement strand
CGAGTTACGGCAAAATCGAGGTACGAACGGTCCTTAGGTCCGGAACCCGTTCGTAAGTCGAGGACTGCCTGTATTTCTACAAATAGTTAAAGTTTGGAGTCAACCATATTCAAGATGGCTTCCAGAGACAACTGACATAATAAAAACACATATGGTTCTAACCCAGTCAGTTTTATGAACAATAAACTAAAACTGGTTGTAGTAGCAGCTGAGACTGAGCCCAACACATCATTTAAGTGCTAAGTGTTTCTGAGTTAATTGTTTAAAACAATTATATTCAGCTCAGTCTGTCTATTAGCAAAACATCACACAAACCACTGGATGGTCTTTAAGGAATATTTTTGGAAATAGTTAAATATACATTTACAGCTGATTAGGAGCCAGCCAAAGTTAAGACCGCAGCCACAGCTGATGCACCTTAAAAAACACAAAAATACAATCTGCTCAATTCCACTGATGTTATACTTAAACTTGGTGAAGTTGTAGCCAAGAGTCATTCAAAGCACATACTGAATGTGACATCTTGCATGTTTTGCATGATATTGCACATAACATTTTACATATATTCAAGGTCTTTTCTTCACAAAGAGCCTTTTTAGTTTAAAACTCTGGCATGAAAGGCATCAAACAAAAAAGCAATCCTTTAAAGAATAATAATCTGCATTATGGGATTTATTTACATCACTGTCAGCAGGTTTTTCTTTTAAAAAGTGTATTTACATGTTCAATCTTAGTTAGCAAAGAATAATTTCTATTCTTCTTTAGACCAGCATAACATTAATTTTAGGGATTATTTATTTTAGTAATCCACAGATTTGGCTTTTCTTTAGCAACATGTGTTCTGACTCTCATATGACACAAAATGGCTGCTCACGTGTTCTTTGTTAGTGAGTCTACGCAATTTGTATCTTTATGCCTGTCATTGTGTCAGATAAAGGAACTTGAGAAATATTTTCAAAGAAACAAACAATATCATCCTTAAGCAGATATAAAGAGGGGAAGTTGATGAGTAAGTTTTATTCTGTACACATACAGTAAACCGTCACCATGACTTTATTGAGTGTAAATCCTGTGTGTGTGTATGTGTGTGTGTGTGTGTGTGTGTGTGTGTGTGTGTGGGTGGGTGGGTGTATGAAGTGATACATTGTTAATCGTTTACAACATCTTTTTAGGCAGAAGGCTGATTTTTTTTATACTTGCTTGTTCGTGTGTGTCATCAAAAGAGAAACAGAGCCATACGAGGGGGCAGCGTTCTAAGGCGCCTAGACAACATAAGAGAGCTGTATTTTTCCGTAAAGGCTAAAATCAGTGACGCAACATTTTGACGGGGTGGAGGGGTACAAAGAGAGCAGGTACTCTGAGTCACGCAACACACTCTTTTGTCAGGCGGTCTTTGTGCGTGTTTGGTAAACACGCACTGGGAGGCGTGAGGAGCGTAATTTTTCCTGTTTATACTGTGGTCGTGATCAGTTTTTATGCTTGAATTAAGTGTGTGTGTGAGTGTAAGAGAGTGGTCCCACTGGAGACAGCTGGGATATTTGAGTTGGAGGAGTTACCAGTCTGGCTGGGTCAAAGCTGGGAGTTTCTTTACATCTCCCGTTTGAACTGTTAATATTTTCCAATTTGTCTCCTGCCTGTTATAAAACCTGCTCAGTATTAGTGAAAGTGTTGATGCTGATGCTTCCTCACATCTTTCCAGAAATCTGTATCTGTTAAAAGGAAATACAGATTATGTTAAGACAACGTTTGCAGTTTCCGGTTGCCTAACACTTACTTGACCTCCCATATCCAATCCTGTCCTGTCCTGCCTCGTCCCATGCATGCAGGCAGCCCCACCCCAGGTTTGCCAGATTGCTTTGGTTCTGCATTGTGTAATGCCAAACTGCCTCTGTGCGTCAATGGGAGCACCCATCCTACACCCACGTACGCTAGTGTAAACACACTGAAGAAACAGTACAAAGTGTTTTCTTATACCGCCGACCTGCCTTTATTTACAGGGATCTTACTAACGGAACTGTTTCGTTTGCTTCTCACTCTTTTCATTTTTGTTTAGGTATTTGTCTTTTGTAAAGCATGTGCTTTTACAGAGATGTTCTTCCAGACTGACTCCTTTTTAGTGTAAAATTTAATCAAACTTGCTTTCAGACGATGTTACCATCTGTATTGCGAACATGAGTCTATGTGGAAAGCCATTTGTACTAAAAGCACTCTTGTTTTTTTTAAGGACACAGGACACATAACTGAATTAGAGTTGTCAAAACAAAAACATTAAATTCTATTTTATTTCTTCTTAGGCACCAGATAAAGTATTCAGATGATGACGTTTGTGTTTTAACCAGTATCTCATTTGGTTTGAGACCGTCCAGTCCACATAATACCCCTACTCGCTTTGTACTGGATTATTTTTAGAAATGAAGACAAACAGATGTGGACATGCTTTTTAATAACTATTTATCCTTGGCGTGGTTAGACCTACTCTAATGTAGGTGGTATCCATTCCACTTGGTTTGAGATATTTTGGAGTTTTCTCCACAAATGCCAGTCACATTACGTCACCAACTGTTGTCGTCCAGTGACCTTTTGATTTCACAAGAAAGTGAACACATTCATAAAATTGTTATACTAAAATGAATTTAATTTTGAAACAATAAGTAAAATAGTATTCAATCATTGACTGTGTATTTACTGAAAGCCTAAATGAAACAATAAGGAAACTATTCCTTTGGTGTCTTATCTTTACCACTATGGATTTATGAATTTTATCTTGTGTTGTTTGCTTGTTGTTTTGCTGTGCAGCACTTTCGTTGGCCTTGTTGCTGTTTTTAAGTGCTTTATAAATAAAGTGGTATGGTATGGTATACAGGACAGATCAAAGATGGTCGAAATTCAGACGTACTTACCTGTATATCCCATTTGGATAAAAAAATAAACATTATTTCCTGGTATCTGAAACTAAACAGTTTTTAAGTGCTCTGTATTATCTTAGCTTTGCACTATTGTGGATGGAAACAATGGACCATAAATATCCATCCATTATCTTTACCCGTTTCTTCCTTTTCGGGTTGCAGAGGTCACTGGTGCCCATGTCCAGCAGTCACTGCGCGAGAGGCAGGGTACACCCTGGACAGGTCTCCAGTCCATCACAGGGACACATAGAGACAAAAGAGACAAACAACCATTCACTCTCTCACTCACCTAGGAACAATTTAATGACCAGTCAGCCTAACATGCATGTTTTTGGTCCATGAAAGGAAACTGGAGTACCCGGAGAAAACCCCGCACATGCACAGAGAGAACATGCAAACTCCACCCACAAAGGCCCCCTTACCTCGGCAGGGATTTGAACCAGCATCTTTCTCGCTGATAGGCAACAGCTCTACCAAATACACCACAGTGCTGCCCAAAATTGTTTATTCGTAAACAGAAATGTCAAAACAACTGTTTATTTGGGGTTTTAAAAACTTTTTGCAGTATATTGTACATACCCTCAAAAATATTATATAATTACAATTGTTTAATTAACACTCTTTACACCGTAGGAAACTATCGTGGGAATAGAAACTGACAAAGGTTGTGAGCTGGGCCAATATTCTAGTTTTAAAAGTGCAGATGTTAAAGGTGATCAAGTGAAATCTGGCTTCGTTGTGTCTTCAGCTGTTGTTTGAAATTTTCAGTGCATGTTTTGTGCTCATTTTTAATAAATGAAACATCTAAATAATCCAATGATTTGACAAAACAAACAGAACTAAGTGGTTACTTCTTGTCAGATTTAAGTGCAGGACTCAGGGAACGACAGAGCAACAAACTGTGTGCTAGGATCATTTCTAAATATGTGACATATTTGTTGTTTAGCCAGTGAAACTTCAGCTCCAACAAGTTTTTCAAACTTAAAGAGAGCGAGAGAGAAAAACTCTCAAAGCTAAAAATTCAACGTTCACTTTTTTCCGAGCATCTCATCGGTGCTATAGACTTGTTTTTATATTCCCACTCGGCAGCAAGTCATTTATTTTACTATAAGGACTGTTTTGAACATCCTCAGCTTCCATGAACTAACTGTAGTTAGAAACCACCCCTAAAAAATTTAACTTTTTCATTACTTTACTTAGTGTTTGCTCCATCATACGTAAAATTCAACTAAAACGTTTCAGTCAAAACAGAGCGAGAGCTTTTGTTTCATTTATGATGTTGCCTGAATGTTAGCTGATATTTCCCCAACCATTGCAAAATTGCAATAACATCAATGACATTTATTTACATCAAATTGTTTTTCAAGCACAAATAGCAGCAGCAGCTAGCAGTAGGTGCTATATTGTCAGAAGTATATCACAATATTTAAATCCAAAGTGAGTGCAATGCAAAGTGTTGTAAAATAATGTTCACATGAACCGTCAAGAAACTTTTTTCCGGAACTGAGAACGTTCAAAAAGCCGTTTACAGATCTTCCCTTTAAAACCATCCAAACTATCCCTTTAGGAGAACTCATCAGAAACAAATAAAGCTTTCATTGGGAAGCAGCCATTTTAAAACAAAAAATAAAAACAACTTCTGACTAAAATGTCTATTTAAAAATTAAGATCTGATCATTTCAATCAAATGGTTGATAGTAATCATTTTATTCTGCCCACTGCTCCACCTCAACCATTTTCGCCATTGTATGGGAACATACAGTGATGACAACGCAGAGCACTTTAAATTTTTTAATTTAATATTATTGTGATTTTTAGTCTCAGTTTGTCTTGTATTATTTATTAGTCATTTCCCCACTTAATAAATAACACTTTCCTCAATCAGTCAAAACCCCAGCGTTACCTTAGATCACCACCTGAGAACTAAACCAGATTTCTGTGCAACTTCCCACCAAAACGCCTCCTAATAAAATAAGAGTGGTTACAGAAACCACATGACTGCAGAGGCTGAGTGGAATAAACACAGTGGAATGCTGTGTGCGTGTGTATTCAAAGTAAAAATACAGGGCACGGGAAAACCTGCAGGAAATGATTGGCCATTAATGCAACTTTGCTGCCTTTATTTTCCAAGAATACTTCCTTCAACACACACACACACACATACACACTGAGAGTTTTCCTTTTGCCTCGAAAGCAAGCAGAGCACAAGAACATCAGTCATATTCTGGTGTGTTTTTTCCTCCTGGGAACAATGTCCAGCTCGGAGCAGGAAGATGATTTTAAAACACAAAGTAATACGTCTAGAGAAGAAAAGTATTCTTCATTCCAACGTGTTTGGCTGGTCTTTTTCCTCACGAAAATTTGCAGTGGCTACATTGTTGCGTCCAGCTGTTCGGATCAAGGATGAACAGATTTCTCAGGGTCTCATAAAATGCATTTTTTTTTTATTTTTATTATTTTAATGCTCTGTTCAGATGTGTTTCCTGTCCGCTTCAGTTCTGGGAGAACAGATGAAGTTGTTTTGTCTCACGGAGGGCCCGAGAGTGGAGGAACACTGAGGTGTTCCTCACAGTCTGAACTGAAAGCGCATGGTCATCCTGATGGCTTCTGGATGACTTGCGTGAAGGGCCTCCAACGTTTAGGCTGGATAGGTGGGCATCGGATTAGTAGCGAGAAGACGGGGAGGCCTTCTCTGTGTGGCAGCATGTATCACATTACTGAGCTGGCTTGATTTTTTTTACTTGGTCCTCTTATTTTGACTGTTTACTTTGAAATAAAATGGTTTCTCTCTTACACACATACAAGAGATATGCAGACAAAAAACAACACGCCCTTGTTATTACTGGAAAGTCACAACTGACATCCCCCCCTTAGGCAGCTATGTGGCAACTGAGCACTCATCCCCCAAGCTGGGCCACAAAAATACAACACTATCAGCGTGCACATGTGCTGCAGCAGTATCAGTCTCTCACGAGGGCACCGCCCGTCTCTATTAAAACCATATCAGACAGAAATACATGCCTTGTCGTGCACTGAATGCACACTCAGCAGAGTGCATGTTTTTTTTTTTATCTAGTCACCACGATTAGGGTCAGCCTCGCCCTGAAACCTAACGAAGACATGAAGCACCATGCCAGGAAACTGTCCCGCGCTGACCTCTGCTACCAAAGTGGTGCGACCGCACATGAAGCGGTCATGTTATGTATTGATGCAGATTTGGGATTGGATTAGGTTTTTAATCATTATAGCAAACGGCTGATGCTTATGAAATAACTATATGCTACACAATTTATTAAGAACATTGAGAAATAAGAAAACGTGTTGCACGTTCTGACTGCTCATCTATTTCATTCAAATTCAGATTAGCAGCAACGATCATCTACTCCCAGGCCTCACTAAGAGTGATCTTCAAAAGGGCCTCAGCGAAGACAGACTAGTCTAATTAAATGCAAATAACTTGTAATACAGTACTTTGATTCCTTTTTATATTATCGATGCTTTATGTTTAGGAGGCATAACTGATTGTAGAGGAACAAAAACATAATAAAATAATAAAAACTCACACAAAACGTGTGAAAATTAGAAAAACTACTGGATATAGCCAAAAAAAGAAAAAAAAAGAAAGAAAATAAATAAAGAAAAAGCCAAGAACTAGATAGTAAGCATTTTCACACCCATTTTAGATAGTTTAATTTTATTTAAAGTGGGGTTTACTGAAAAGAGTATTCATTCATTCATTTATTCAACCTCTATTTATATAGGTTAATCCCATTGAGCCTCGGGGACTCATTTACAAGGTAGACCTGATTTCTTTAACAAAGAGTGATGACAACAGTGGATAACAGTAAATAATGATAATAACAACAACAACAACAATAATAATAATAATAATAATAATAATAATACGAAGAAGAAGAAGAAGCATACCATTTTTTTAACAAATTAAAATAAAATGGCAACCAAAAGGACAGTCAAAAGGGAAAAAGTAGCAAAAAGCGAAACAAAACAAACAAACAAACATACAAACAAACAAAAAAACAGGTAAATTATAAGGTATAAAAAGTGAATATCTTACCTGTTTCAGGTAGCTATTTGAACAACCTCACTTTGGAGAAACAAATAATTCTGATTACGGTAGACTGATGCGCTCATTTCAGTCTGAGTAGGACCAAGACCCAAATGGACAGCTGCCATGTTAAAACAACTCCAATCTCCAAGAGTTTCACCGTCGTTTATGCTAGCACTACTTTATGAACCCTTATACTGCAGTCGGCTTGCTTGGCCTGTGAAGGAAGTGCTACAGATGGCTACTGTTGTTATTTGTACTTACAAAAACCCAAAGAATTCTATGGAAATAATAATAATAAATATGTTTATAGGTTTACAAAACAGCACTTGCTTGGTTAACGTATTTGAGATTTAAACTGTTTTAGGACAACAACCACTGGGAGGAAAGCCCAGGGCAGACCCAGATCTTGAAAGGATTATATATCCTCTCTGGCCTGGAAGAAACTTGGAATCCTTCAGGAGAAGCTGGAGAGTGTTGCAGGGAAGAAGGAGATCTGGGTTTCCCTCCTGGACCTTTTCTTCCCACGACCCAGCCATGAATGAGCAGCAGAAAATGGACAGATGGAAACTAATTCATTTTTATCCTGCTTGGACTAGCCATAAGCCCATCAATATAATCACAAGTAAACTTTGTCTAAACTGAGGTTAGTCTATGTAGAACAGGTAAGATAGTAATTAATTACAGTACAACCTTCCCACAGATTCCTGCTTTAAAAAATCTGAACTATCCCTTTAAGTGAGCGGTTGTGCATGTCTGGTTTATGTTTGCTGAAGAATTAAGACCATCTCCGTAAACTCGATCTTGTGAATCATTCTGATCTAAAAGCCAGTGTTTGGATTCTTTGACACAATCACTGCTCCTGGGAACAAAGGCTTTGAAGCAGCCCCACACCATGATAGGACCGCCACCGTGCTTTACTGCAAAAAGGGTTCCTCTTTTAAACTGATGCACAAAGAAAACGCTTGAAACTTTTACTAGAAGTAGCTGGAGGTCAGCCTGAAGAGCTCAAGCTGCTGTAACAGGCCCTTGTCTGCATTCAGTCCTGTTCTCTACAAACAGCTTTTGAGTTTATCCTAACGCCATCATCCTGCGTTAGGATGGGGACTTGAGACAAATTAACAAGATGTCAGGATTTTTTTTTTTTTACCTGTTTCAAAAAGAGTAACTAGAAACAACCACAGGGAAGAAAACACAGGGGAGACTTTTAATTATTTAGTTTGGGTTCAAATTTAAAAAATTTAAATTCCTAATTTGCACAGTTCGTGTAAAATGGAACGAGTTATTTCCTTAGCAGGACTCTAAAAGGAGGTGAGTGAACAACCTGGAGATTTTGAGTTATCCTAAAATTAATTTATGCATCACTTACTACCCTTGCATGAATATTTCTTGGAAAAAAACACAGCAGATCATCTGAACCTGGTGTCCTGACGATGAGCAAGTCCTGGATGTTCAGTTTGTTGTTGATCTGCTGCAGCGCAGCCACAGAGCCCTGACCTGATGGATGTCTCTGCAACCAGAGCCCCCTTTTCCTTCATCTAACCTCGTGCACAAATGCAACGGCTCAGCAGACCGCATGAGCCCAACCTTATCAGCAGGCAAAAGAAGTGCCTCTGCTCTGTACCAGGCCTGACAATTAACTGTCGCTCGATGACTGGATCGCTCTGATAACCTTTTATTTGTTCCCCCCTGCACACCCCACGCTCTTGCAATCTCACGCCATACATGTCCAGCCAGGGAGATATGATTTGAGGTGAGCTCAAATCTCCTCCGACATATTGTGCGCATGTCGGAGGCGTTGTGATAAAATACCTGCTCGTGGGTGTTAATCTGACTGGGCGTGCATCAGGAATCACACCGCGAGTTCTGTTGTGAGGCTGCTCAGCGTGAAGTCAATCATCTCAACTGTTTCTGCCTCTTCAGTGTTTGAAATCAGAGAGGTCAATAGGGCAACTAGAACATGCTGGCGCTTGTAGCGAGGTGCAGCGCCCTCTAGTGGCTGATTGGTAGTAAGAAATACAATCAAGGGAAAAACTGTGACTCGGCAGTGCACTTTGTACAAAACCCCACACATCAGCATAGTTGGAAAAGTAGAAAAGATTTTCTGTTAGCTGCATTATGCAGATGGACTTAATATGAGAACACGATTGTGTTACTTCACAGCAAACAAGGGTTTGATTAGGAAAAAAATAACCAGATGTTTTGTCCTAGAACTAAAAAAGCTGCAAATGCAGTCAAGTCCTACAACATCCAAGCAATTCAGTTTGATTCAGTTCAGTTTACTTATATAGCACCAAGTTACAATAGAAGTTGTCTCAGGGCACTGAACAGAAATATTCATATACATTATGAAAGCAAATTAGTAAAAGTTCTCTATCTAAGGAAGCCAGCAGATTGTGTTGACTCTTCACTCGTTGCAGTCTCCCCATCCTGAGCAAGCACAAAGGTGACAGTGGAAAGGAAAAACTCCCTTTTAATAGGAAGAAATCTCCAGCAGAACCAGGCTCAGGATGAGAAGTCATCTGCTTCGACTGGTTGGGGTTTGAGAGGACAGGAAGGAGAAATGGACAAACACAGAATGGCAGGTCCTGGTGTACTTTCTATTGGAAGAAAAAAGTAAAACACATGTTAAGGATAGGAATAATTACAAATACAAAAGTGTAGAGCAAGTAAAGACAGCAGCCGGTGAGGAAATGTGGTTAATTTATCTTCCAGCAGTCTAATCCTATAGCAGCATAACTAAGGGACAGCTCAGGAAACCCAAGCTGACCCTAACTATAGGATTTATCAAAAAGGAAAGTCTTAAGTCTATTTTTAAAACCAGACAATGTGTCAGCCTCGCGGACAGAGATTGGAAGTTGGTTTCACAAGAGAGGAGCCTGATAACTGAAAGATCTTCCTCCCATTCTGGTTTTGTATATTCTAGGAACCATGAGTAAACCTGCAGCCTGAGAGTGAAGTGTTCTGTTAGAAAAATATGGAATAATAAGATCTGTAATATAAGCTGGAGCTAGGTTGTTGAGAGCTTTGTAGGTTAGAAGTAAGATTTTGAATTCTATTCTGGATTTGACAGGGAGCCAGTGGAGCGAGGCTAAAACTGGAGAGATATGATCTCTCCCAGTAACTCCATTTAAGACACTGGCAGCAGCATTTTAGGTCAAATGAAGACCATTTAAAGAAGTATTTGGACACCCAGATTATAAACCATTGTAATAGTCCAGTCTAGATGAGACAAATGCATGAGCCAGTTTCTCTGCATCATTTTTGGACAAGATGTTTCTAATTTTAGAGACATTACGCAGGTGGAGGAAAGTGGTTTTGGTAACATTTTTAATGTGGGGGTTAAAAGACATGTCCCGATCAAAAATAACACAAAGGTTTTTAACTTTAGAACTGGAGGCCAGATTAATGTCATCCAGGGAAAGTGAATGACTGCTAAATGTATTTCTGAGATGCTCCAGTCCAGAAGTGTAGAAGTGTTAACTAAGACTTTAATTTGTTCACTATAACATAACTTACGGTGTGCTTGAGGATTAATTAAAGAACTTTGTTTTTAACTTTCAAGGCTATCCATGGCCAGGCTCCTAAATACATTCTTGACCTTTTGGATCCTTTAGCTTCATCTAGGACTCTGAGGTCTTTGAGTCAAATGTTATTGGCTATACCCTGAACCTGACTCTTTTAAGAAACAACTAAAGACATTTTATTCAGACAGGCTTTTGTTTAATGCTTTTTTTTTTTTTTTTGCTTGTTTTGCCTTTGTGATGCACTTTGTGATCTATATGTCTGTGAAAGGTGCTATAGAAATAAAGTTTTGCTTTTACTTACTTAACTAAAGATCGCTTGCCACCTTTAATGTCAGAGTTCCAGACAACTATCATCTTAAGTTGAGAAATGACAGAGTTGCAGCTGTTTTTTTTGGCCAAACCATGAGAATGATGTCACGTTGTGAGACCTCACGAGGTCAGAATGTGTGCTTAGGATGACTCTCAGCTACTATCACAACAAACTTTAGCTCAGAATTAGTCAAATGGACAGAGTTATAGCCATTTTTATGTTGGCTAATGTTAATTGGCTGCGGTGGCCGTCTTAATGCGGTCAACTCCAAATGCTGAGGTGTAGATGTACAGCCAGTTTTGTTCAGATCTGTTAAGTGGTTCATGAGATGTTCAGCTACAAACAAATGAACGCACAAACAGATATAGGCAGACACATTATTGCCACCTCACCTCCAGTGGAGGGTAATAAAGAATGCCAAGTTGCAGAAATTTGTAAGTATTTTCCCTTTAAAGGAGCTTTTTTTATTTGCTGGCTCTCCCAAGAAAAAGATGCAAAGATGATGTTGTGTTCTGGCTGCATGTAATGCTAATGAAGGACTATCTAACATGCATTACACCATCTGAAGACAATAATTAATAGGCTTAATATATGTATGTGAAATCTCACTCCAGATGAATTTATAAATGGGAAGAGTTGCAACTAAACAAGTCAATGGTAGGAGCACTTCCTCTCCAACCATAACCAGTGATGACATTTCACCTCCCGTTCAGCTGAAGATGAACTGAAGCGTGTCTCCGATTTGGAAAAAATCACCATAATTGACGCTGACAGTTGCGGCATGGCGATGCGTTGGGTGTTGTTTCCCTTTCAAAAAGAGGTTTGGTGCTGCGAGCGCCTCGCTGCTTCAGATCGCTGCTAATGCCCGGCTCCCTCGGGTGTGGTGGTGAGTCAAGTTTCCTGTCGCAGTGCATTTGCTACAACACAGCCGTGCTCAGGGGAGTCAGTGACTGATCCTTGTACCCCGCGGGGCTCTGGTCTCGGATGCAGATACTCACGTGGCATTGATAATAGTTGTAAACCTGCAAGACACCAAAGTAAACACAAAACATACTTGTTGTTGACTACCTGGATGCAAGTATTTATGGAAAATACATTCTTAATGCAGAGTTTGTGTTTTTGAACAGTAACAGCTTGTGTTTGCGCAGAGAGCTGCAGTAGCTCATCTTCTTATGCTTACAGTAAAGTGTTATCTGCTACGATCAGCATTTTGCTGTGTTTCTGTGTGTTTGATTATTTCTTTGTTTGTTCTTTTTCCTACATCAGGGACATTTGAAAGAAAAAATTTGTCATTTTTTAAGTAGATCATGAAAAAAGTGTTACGTGGAGGATTTCTAGTTTTTCTGCCCAAATCACTTTCCCCCACACCTGCACCTAATGCATACAGTATGACTTCTCTGCAGGATACTTAAACCCCTGTCAAACATTTATCCGACGCTGTGACATTATGATACCTCAGGTAACTTAAGTGACAGTTGAAAAAAACGTTCTCTTGTGATTTGTGGAATAAACTTGATTTTTCTTTTCTCCTCCCTGCCTCCCAAATTGCTCCTTGTGACCTTGCCCTGTTGTCATCCTCTTCCCGCAAACACCAAATCATCAGCCTGGACCAAAGCCCCAAGCACCTTCCACTTATCACTCTCTCTGTTACTCAGCTTTTTGGATCACATCTTCACCTGCATCTGGAATCCCATAGTAAGACAAATACCCAGCAAACTCTTTCTTATCATCAAATATCTTGCGAACAACACAGTTTCACCCTTTTTCCTTTGCAACAACAAACTCTTTATATCAGTTTTGTAAATAAATACACTTACCTTTTACTTTGGAGTCTGTGTCTTATCAGCCTGCTACTTTGGGGTCATAAAAAACAAATATCCTGTTATTACTAATATTCTTCTACAGTTATGTGAAAATGAGATGGAAAAATTGTTGAATATTTTCCTTAGATAGCAAATGTAATGCACTGAAATGCAGTCTTGTGGATTTATATCAGTGCACGAGTACTAATCAACCATTTCACCCTTGGGAAGTAACAGTTTTGATCAATGAGAAGCCACAAAATATTTCACAACCTGTTGGAAAGCAGCTGGATTGTGACAAATTTGGAAAACCTTGTTCATTCATTGTGAAGGAAATCATAATGCTGCATAAGTATCAATGTGAAAGAGTCAAGTCATCATTGGTCTTGAGCTACTGGGTTAAGCTTTCTAACCGTTAAAGATGCTGCAGTTGCCATTTCTCAAGAAAAACTCAACGTTGGACAGGCACTGTTCTAAAAAAATGCACAAACAACAGAAAACACATGCCATGCGTTTTTCGTATCTTCCATTTACAGTAGTCCCTTGCTACTTCGCGGTTCGACATTTGCGGACTCGCTCTATCACTTTTTTTAGTACTGTACATGTACATAATATTTTCACATAAATAAATAAATAAATGCGGCCCCATTTTGTAGTTTTCTTTCATGAAGCCTTCACTGTTTTGCCAGTCTAAAGAACTACGTTACCCACAAGCCATCGGGTCACTTCCCGGAAGCCAACACTGCTCTTTCAACCACTGCTTTCCGCAAATGGAGAGAAAGTTTTGCAACGCAAAGTCAGAAGCTCTGCAAGGATAAGCTCATAGAACAAGCAGGAAAGTCACAAATAATCCTGAAGCTGAACTCATCCTTTAAGTTGTGTCTTCACTGGTGAGTATCTGGGCTGCAGTTGATCCAGAATCAGTGTGACCTGGATCCTGTGAGCTGCAGACAACAGATGGCTGCAGGGTTCAGTCAGGTTCTGGTTGCGGTGCTGCTTCGGACCGGGCCACAAGTGGTGGAATCCTGGACAGCAACACACACATCAAGCTGGATGGAGCGGTGCGCTTCAGTCATGCTGTACTGGTACTTTTTTCATCTATTGGGTCGGACTGGAACCGAGTAGCTCCTGTACTGCAGAGCCTGGTAAGTAAAATGTTGTAGCTCCTGTACATATAAGTACTGTATGTTATTAAAATCATTAGGTTTAAGCGTTTAGAGGACTGATTTGTGGGCTTGACTGCTGCAGGAACTAAACGAATCTGCAGAAACTAAACGAATTGGGATAAAACAGAGATGGACCGGAACAAGAGCCGTTGCAGTTATGCAGAGCTAGTAAATAAAATTTAGTAACATATGTTAAAATGACGTAGGTTTAAGAGTTTAGAACTTCCCAAGAGTGTGGGAAGGGTTTCAAATGCCTTAAAACAAGGTTTACTGTACTTGAACTTGAACTTGGACTACTGTATCCCTAGTTCACAGTTTTGCACTTATCGCGGTGCTTCAGGGTACAGATCTCCCCGCGATAAATGAGAAACTACTCTGCTTTCTTTTATCTGTGTTGCTTTCCTCTATTAATCCAAGAAAATGCACAGAGTAATTCAAAACAATTCAAAACTTATTTTTTTTTTGTTTTGCTTTTCCTGCAGTTTTTAAGGTCTTCCTCTTTATGAAGCGTTTTAAAGGATTGATGGTGCAACATAAAACCAGACAGAGGATGAGAGAGTCCAGATTAGCATGTGTGAGTCATCCTATGCATCCACGCTCGTTTGTGCACGTCCTTCCATCTAATTGCAGTGTAAGAGTCGAAGCCTTTACAATACTCCTTCGACTGTAAATGATCATAATCATGTTTTCCTGAGCAGTCTGATTCCATTCTGCCCCCTCTTTCATCGCGTTGCTCACTCCCATTGCTTCTCTTCCTGTCTTGATCTGTTGCAGCAGCGAGGTAATTGTGGGCTGCAAACACAACCGCACGCACACACGCAAAGTGAAGGACTTGCGTGAGGAAACAGCGCACATTCAATATTTATAGGGGCTCTCTGAGAGGTTATTCCTCCCTGAAATGTTAATGTTGTTTCTCGGGTAGAACCCTGAACAGACACACACACATACAGATTTCTCTCCAGCCTGAGGTAAGACTTGAGCAAAAGTCGCTTTACAAATGTAGACTGTGTTGTCTCTTAATGCGACTGACCATTTGAAATTCATATGTGTCTATATATGCCACTGTAACACAGAACCTGCAGGAGTCTTGTAAAGCGCAGCTTGAGACAATACTTACAAAGAGATAATATTCCAGTCCTGCATGTTTCTGTCCCATGTTTTCATTATGGTTTATTCTAAAACTTTAGGGGGAAAAGGCACGTAAATAGGATAGTTCAAGTTTTATGTGGGGTTAAACAGCCTCAGTTTGGATGGCTATTTACATAGAATATTTGCATTTATTTTGAAGTGCAAACAGCAGCAGCAGCTAGCTGTTGCACTTCTGGTGCAGCTTGCATCATATCACTGTACTTCCCTTTCAATGGTGCAAATTGTGCAGAACAATCTAAACCAGGTAAGATATTATTTGCTTACAAGCTTTCGACAGAACGCCACTTCAAACGTCCCTATCTGTTTGAGCATTAAGTACAGTAAGAACCTACTGGCGTTTTAATTGTTTTCTTGTGATTTTTAGACAACACAGCTTTCCAAATGGCTCGATAATGAACGGCCTTCTGTTTCCCTCAAAGGACAAAAGGTCTGCAGCGCTAACAGCCTGTCATTTGGTGTCTGTGGCGTCATGGCGTCCACATGACAGACCTGGGAGCGTGCACTCATGGTGCACAGCCTTCTGGGAAGGTCAGAGCTTCAGACAGCGGGAGAAAGGTAAAGGTCAGTTTTCGTGCTATGGGGAGCTTGAGGGTCAAAACTGAGATTTTATCAGATCATGAGCTAAATAAACATAATCTGGTCATTTGTTTTGTGGCGTTAGCTTTGGTGAACTGTTGGATTCTACACTGTACTGCTTAGCTTGAGGTGGTGAAGTGATTAATTTCTGTTACTTCCTGATTTTGTTTTAAAATGTGTTGCTTTATTAAGTTTTTATGGCACGTCAAAACTACCGAGTGTGATATGAAAAGCTCTAAAAGACTGCTTCAACTGGTGGAATTGACATGGGGTTGATAAAATGTGCAACAAAGAAAAGAAGTTGCAGTTAGATAAAAATTGAAACTCATCTTATGGGCATTTCTTTTTTTTTTTAAATCTTTTTTGTCACATGCATGTAGATAAGCAAACATTTGATAATGTACTAATTAATGTAGTTTTTAAAATATAATTTCTTCCATTTACTTGCTTTTTTATGATTGTCTACGGTTGTCATCTGTGTTCTTTGTTTAAATCAGGTTTCTCTTGTAAATGAGTTCTCGAGGCTTGTTGAGACTAACCTGTATAAAAAAAAAATGGATGAATTGAATTAATCCAAACTGAATGAAAGCCTACAGATAAAACTGACACAACCACGAGTAAACTGTTTATTTATAGACTTAAGTTATTTCCAGTTCTAGCTAAAATAATGTCCTGTTAGCATATGGCTATGCACAATAGTTTTCTAGTTTTCCCTCAAGCTGTAATCTTGTTTCGATGCATTACTTTTTTAACTTAGAGCATATTTTTAAAGGAATAAAATATGGACTGGGAATTGGTGTCATGTGTTTGCCCCTCACAGCCAGTCATGTTTTTTGTTGTTCCTGCCCTGCTTTGCCTGCTCCTCTCTCTCACC
>JARVGS010001636.1:6182005-6195619 GCA_031762315.1 Hypsolebias antenori | reverse complement strand
TAACAGTGAGTTATTTTGATGGAATAGCCGATGCCCGAAATTTAACTTTATCGCCAATATCGGCCGATAATATTGTGCATCCCTAGAATATTGAGTTTAATTTGTATTTAAAAGGACAGTGTGATATGATTTTAAACCCGCAATAATGTGTGGATGTAAACATAATGCCAGTGTTTTGTGTTTTCAAAGTTTTCACGTAAATAGTGACTTTGAAGTACCAGTATATTTTACAGTATAGTATACCGGTATATTTATTTACAGTAGTACCTCGGTACTTCACGGTTCGACTTTCATGGACTCGCTCTATCATGGTTTGTGGATGTAGGGTCCATGATATTGTACAAAAAAAAAAATTAAATTGTACAGTACACATGATTGTCAACTTTAAAATTAATCACATGATTGGGACAGTACTGGATACAGTACTGTACAGTAAAAAGTTAAGGAATAAATAAAATACTTCGGACAGGTGACGCCATTTAGTAGTTTTCTCTCAGTAAGACTCCACTGTATTCCCGGTCATAACTACCACATTTCCCAGAAGGCAACAGGGCTCCGCCCTGAAGCCTTCTGCTGAAAAAAAAACAGGGGTAAAGTTTTGATCTGATCAGCGCTCGGCGGATGCAGAGAAGCCACAATGAACCCACCGAACTGGATCAGAACCAGATCAGAACCAGACCTCCAGACCCATCTGTAAATCTTGAGAGCTGGTAGCCAGCCCACAAGGACTTACAAGTGCTGACGTGCGCCGAAGGTCCGGAGCTGTTTTCGTAGCCCATCGGGACTTTTTCATCAAGTTTTGGACTCAATTCAACCACCTATGGTCCAACACCAGCCAATAGAAGATCTGCCCTCCTTGCAAATTCACAACAGAACTGGAGCTCCAGACTCAGTGGTGAACCTGAGAGCTCCGGGGACACCCTTATATATAAAATTTATTAGCTACCTGTAAGCAAATGTTAAAATTAGTAGGTTTAAGATTTGACAACATTATTGTGGGCTTGTTGCTGCAGGTTAGTTCTGCAGAAATGAATTGGGTCGGACCAGAACAGTCGGATCAGAACTAGAGCGGTTATGTTCTGCAGAACTGGTGAGTAAAATTTATTAGCTACACATACAGTACTATGCTGTTAAAATTACATATTTTAAGAGTATAGAACATTGCAAGAGTGTGGGAAGGGTTTCTAAAGCCTTAAAATATATAAATACAAAAATAAATATAACGTCGCTGCTTCACGGTTTTTCACTTATCATGGGCGGTGGGGTGGGGGCTGGAACCTAACCACCGTGATAAATGAGGAACTACTATACTACTGTATACTCTTTACTGACAGAGCTGTAACGTTTAATCTGTAGCAGGAAACTGTGATTGAGTGCCATGCAAAGGAGCACACTGCAGCAGTCGATAAACACAACTTACTTGCTTGATGTGCTATGAGAATTAGTCCACCTGAAGCACGGGCACACAGGGACACAGACAAAATGTAAGAAGGTATGAATAACAAATAAATGGACTGGGTGTTCATTAGCATCATCTCAGAGGAGAAAAAAAGAAAGCAAGAAACTCCCATAGAGAACTTGTAATGTGAAAAATATAGCCTTAAAGCAAAGGTTTGTACAGCAGAAGCAAGAGCGCAGATATTACAGCTTTCATTAAAAACAGCTGGCAGTCCCAGCATGCTCAGTGGTTTTAACAGCGAGGAAAATCATGCTCGAGTATTTATGTTTTTAAATAACTTACTGACCCTACCTCTGATCTTTGGGGTCAAGACTGCTGAAAGTGACACTGCTGATTGGGTAGTGCCGCCTAAAAAACAGTCTGCACAGGTAAAAACAAACAAATAATTTAAAAAAGCAATATAATGATTTTATTTATTTCTTCAAAATTAACCTCAATAATATCTCATTACCAATATATATANNNTGTATGTCTAAACAAGGCTAAATTATGCACCAGAAAACGTCCTCCCCCAAATTTACCAATGGCACGTGTGATCCTTAATGTGCTTTAGAGGATACCTTCTTTTACTGTCAGTCAGTGTGATCCCTTGAGAGGACACTTTGAAGTGGACCACTGTTGGCACCGGGCGTGGATTCAGGGCCATGGTACATTTGGTTGCCTTGGAAACAGCCTCCGGCCCTGTTAAGGACTCTGTTTCTACAGAGTTTAGGTAGAAGACGTTGCATGCTGGACCATTGCAGAGATCCAGGAGATATGCATGAGAATAAACATGGTATTTTAGATATGACAAAAAGTGTGAAGTTTGATTTGCAGTTGTGCTGCATGAATAACTACGCATTACCTGCTCCTTGTTTAAGGAGTTCAGCTGCTGTACTGGTATTTGTTGCACTTTGCCTCTCTTGAAGCTCCCCAACCAGATCTGAAACATATAAATAGCTTAAAACAATAGTACAGATTTTTGCAGTCTGATTTTTTTTTTTTTAAATGTCATGAACATTGTTACCCACTGTTGCGAGCTGTTTGAGCAACCTCAGTTTGAAGGAACAGGGTTTATATCTGACTGACTGACAAGCTACTGTAAGCGTGGTAAGTCTCACAACTCCAGTCTCAAAAGTTTAAAAGCAATTCAGGCAAATGTGACTTTAAACCTTTATATTGCTGTCAACTTTACATTACATAGCTCTTTTAGTAGAAATATTAGATGTTTTTAAAGGAAGCATCCCCGGCTGCACTAGCAGTAGTATGCTGCTTCTGCCGCTATTTATTTAAACAAGCAACCTTTGAATTCTATGTAAATACAAAATACCCTTGTAAGAAAGACTGATCTTGGTGTAAAACCTTTTAAAATAACATCACTCTGACTTTTTGAGATTTGAGTTGTTTTAAGACAGCAACAATCTGTTGGATTTGGATTCGTCATTAGCTCATCCAGCCGATCAGAATCATACTTTATTTTTTCAAAGTGAGGTCATTCAAAAACTATCTACAACAGGTAAGATATTACTCATTCATATTTTTTCACAAACCCCCACTAATAAAGATCTGGACTTTCTTTTGGCTGTGCAGTAACAATATTGTTAGGATGATAAAGGTGTATAGTTGTTACTCCTCAGGGAAACAATGTTGACATTTTTCACAATTAAACCTAATTTAGCTCATTTTACCTTTTTCTGGAATTCTTAGGGCACATGGCAAAGAGATGGGAGTAATTGAGTGTTGGTACACCAAAGCAGATAAGCTTCCTGAGACAAAAAAGAAAAAAGAAAATAAGTCTAAAATTTTTAAATGATGCTTCATGTGTACAGGTAACTAAATCTGAAAAGCATATTATCATTGCATTGTCTACCACAATACTGACCGAAGTAGGATTCATTCTGACAGCCCTTGATCTTCACTCCCCGTGGCCCTGTCTCGATGAGGAAGTGTCTCACCAGGTGTTCCAGAGGGTCCCCTGGGAAAAAGGAGGGGAGGATGGAAAACGAGGCAGACTGTCATGCTGTCACACGTCTCTCTAATAAATGAAGGAATAACTCTGAGTGTCTGTCTGTCTGTTCTTCACCAGATGTTAGATCCACTTCATCACACATTCATCAACACACTCTGAACACTAGCTAACTGCACAAGAGCTACTTTCACAACTTCGCCATTGACTATTGAAGTCAACTGTGCCTGTCTGTTAGCAAAATATCCCAAGAACCACTGGACACATTTGAATGAAACTCAGGAAGTAAACATTAGATGCACATCTAAAACTGATTAGTTTTTGGCATCAACCTAATTCATAATGGCTGCCACAGATAATCAAAATTAGCCAACACAAAAATGACTTTAATTCTGTCAGTTTACAGGTGTTGCACTACATGTCAGTGTCAGTAATATGAAGAACAGATGATGTTAGTGTGCGCGCGCTCACTTGCTAGTTTTAACCAACAAACAGGTTTATTACTGATGTACAGGGCTTAATTTAAGCAGGATCCTACCGGATCCAGGAACTCTCTTGTTTTGACAGGATGCGTTCCGGTAACTGTTTGCTTGGATCCAGTAACTCTCGTGCTTAATAATAAAGTTATGAACAAATTTGACTGCATTGAATGAATAAAACCTATGCTAGATATCTAATCTGAAAATAATTATATAAACACTAACTTTAAACACAACACGCACTTACAAGCTTCTTAATATCACCTAAGAACTGCCCTTTCAAGTAAGCGTTTCCGCTATTACCCTTAAAATATGTCCACCCCTAAAAGTACAGTCAGGTGCAATTTAATTTAAAACACAAAAATATAATTAAACAGCAAAACTGCTGGTGCATTGCAAATCAGTTTTACACTTTAAGAGGGTCATTAATAAAATTTTGATTATTTAGTAAAAATACAAGAGAAATGTTTGATGAGTAATCACGTTATACATCACATATCAAAACAATGGTGCCAATTTATCAAAACAAAAACGATCAAAATGTCAAAAAGACAGTCCACTTTACTTTTATTTAAAAAAAAATTCTCATTGTGCATCTAAACAACCGAGAATTAACGCACATAAAGGCAGTGGCAATGGAGATTGCATGTTCGAGAGAAGCAGAACATGCTCTATTCACACAAGGAAAGAGCTGTTGGCAGGCTACTTCTTGTTACTTTCTAAAATAATTATTAAATCAAGTGTTCACCCGTTAAAATACACCAGAATGCAGGAAATCACATCTATTTTATTCAAAAAATTTTGGGGGAGGACCCAGCAAACCCCAGCGACCTCCCACCCCCCAGCTATTTGCGTTCCGACATTGTTTGGTTTACAAATTAAGCACAGCCGAGGTAATACTGATGATGACGCACAGCAACTTCGTAATTAGTTAAGAAAATAACCACAAAAAATATTGCTAATGTGCGTTAATTCATTATATTTTGTAAATGATACAAGGGAGACATCCGTCACACATTTAATGCTCTGCGCTCCACAAAGAACTGGATGCATCCTAACTCAAGCTTCTAGACCAACAATAAACTTGAGCAATTAAGCTGAGAATGGACCTCATGGCTTAAGCTCCTGGCATATGAAAAAGAAGTGCAGTGAATACCTTTGTTTCCAGTGATATTGGCATTAGGAGGAGGAGTGACCACCTTTAGAGCCAAGCCATAAGCACCCTGGAATGAGTTACTGTCTCGAATGAGAAAAGCTCCTGGCTCCTTGTCTTTCAAAACAGCAATGGCTGGGATGAAAGAGATATCAGTTATCACTTATACACAGAAGAAACACTGGATTATCATTTTAAATTTAGCACTTAATATTTGCTGATCAGGTGGTTTGCAAATGATAAACTCTCACCTTGATCTCTGGTGATACCTGGTTTGTACCAGTACTTGGAGCTGTCCTGAACAAACTTTGAATTCACCTTGATGTCTGCCTCTTCTGAACAGCTGTGTTTTGTGGACCCCCTCTTTTGCTCGCTCACTGCAGGAGAGAAAGTAACGTGGTGCATTGGGGAAGGAGCTGAGGAGACTCTTAGCAGAGCATTGTGTCCATTCAGGGATGCTGCCGTGGAGGAAAATCGTTTCTTTTCTGGAAGCGGCGGCTGGACAGGGGGAATTGTTACAGCAGTGTACCCAGTGTATGGTACATGGGGAACATTTAGTAAAGAGTAGTAGTATGATGCTAAGGGAAAGTTGGGTGTGTGATATCCATCAGGTACAGGTGACGGGGGTTTGGTGTCATGTGATCCGTCTCTGTCTAGCATCAGCCTTTGTCCTGCTGTGTCTGCAGCAGATGTGGAGCTTTGAGGAGACGACTGCAAATCTGGGGAGCCATTGAGAGAATTTGGGGATCGGTTGGATTGGGCATCGATGGCGAGGGCAGATCCATTGAGTTGCACTTGGACTGGAGTGATGATGACAGTAGCATAATTTGATGCATTTGACTGGGTATTTCTATCTGTGTTTGCTGTGGCTTTAGCTGCTTCACTTTTATGATTGGGACTATGAGAAGATTCTTTGGATGTGGAGTTTTCAGATGTGGTTGAAGTCTGTGTCTCTGACTGTACTGATCTGATGGACTCGATGGTATTTGTGTTGGACTCCAGATTTGCAGCAGTTTCTTGACCTTGAAGGGGTCTATCAGCATTTACACTGATAAAAAAGTAGAAAAAAATTAAATATGTCAATTAAATATGTTCTAAATATCTGGATAAACGCAGCTACATTTCAAGGATAGTTTACAGGGAGACTTCACTTGCCTGTCTTCAGTGTGAGTTGGGCTACTGCTACCAATAAGTGTGTAGTCATGATCAGAGTCCACTCCAGGAGTGCTTGACTGACCAAGAGAGTCACGTTTACCCTCTGAATCATGAGAAACACCATCTTCTGCATCCGTCTTAACTTTTTCCACTTTGATAAGAGAGATAAGAGGGAATGAAACAGTGTGAAAAGTCGTGCGTAAACACAAACCAAAAAGAAGAGGCTTGATACTCACTTTTGTGGTGCTCAGAGTGCAGTTGGTCTCCAGATCCTAAAGGGGTATCAGGAAACCTTCCTCTTCCCGGAGGTGGGCTACTGTCAGGTTGAGGCGAGGCTGATCCAGAATGGTATCCTGAGACATAACCTCGGCTTTCACGGCTTTCAGACGGGGATGACAGATATGGAGAACAGGGACAGGAGTGGCGGGGCTGTAAAGGTGTGTGATACCCACTGCTGGCACCATCTCTTACATCCATCAATGACTGGGGGACGGGGTAGTTCTGTTGAGGTGCAATGGCAATTCTAGGTTGCTCTGGATTTGGAACCTGGTCTAAAGGTGAGTGGCAGAGGTGAAATGCTGGCATAGATGGTTTGCACTGCCAGAATTCTGCCTCTCTAATCAACTCCCAAGGCTTTTCAGTTTCCCAAATTGGAGGTGCTTCTCTTGTCTGGTGTGGCCCAACTCCTTGGGACCAGTGTGGGTTTTCTGAGTTGTCCAGGTGTGGCTGGTGGAACCTTCTGACTGAGGCTGCTTGTTGCTCTCGCCTACTGTAACAGTCCTGACAGGAGCAATAAGAGGATGATGTAGGAGTGCTGAAGAAGATTTCTCTGTAAGGGCTTCCAGGTTGTGGTGGGCGGGTGGGGTGAGCCACATGGCTGGGATAGTGGAAGAGATGACATTCTTCTCCAGTGCAGAATCTGCTTGAGCCTGGCAGTGTGTGACTGTGACTGTGGACATGTTCAGGGGTTGGATAAGGGCAGCATGGTCCATGAAGGCAGGGCATAGATGGAGGACTGAGTGGACGTTCCCATGGTAACTCAGGTAAAGGATGGGTGCTGTGGCGATGGTAGAACTCCTGTTGAGTTGAATGAGGAGGAGACATGGATTTGGATGGTAAAGCTGGCAGGGTTTGGCTTTTTGGGTGCTTTTTAATGCTGGTGAAATGTCCAAGACAGTTGCCATTGGAAAGACAGAGCTCTCTGTCCCTCTCCCATCCTGTATCACCACACTTTGTAGCTGCTCGAGTACAACACGATCGCTCATGCTGCAAAACCCCAGGACTCGAAGTATCCCCATCATCTAAAATAGCTGTTTCTCTGTCTCTTTCTTTCTCTCTCGTCTTCTGCTTTGCTCTGTCCTCCACTTCTCCACTCAGTGGACCATCAGAACAGTTCATGCGTGATGAGGCTTCCACCAGGTGACCTGAGGTGTCTATGGGGCACCTGGAGCTGGAATTAAGGGTGAGTGAATGGTGTTTGGAGGCAGACTGGGTTTTCGTAGTCGGGCTGGTAGTGAGGTATCCATTGGGTGAAGTTGGTGAGGCAGTGGTGCCGGGTCCACGTCGCTTCTTCACTTGCGCATACAAGCTGCCATCTATTGGGCCTCTCGTGTGAGAGATATCTAGTGGAGGAAAGGTAATAATTTGTCAGATTTTGATGTAAAGCTTAATATGTAAAGTTTGCTGTTCAAAGGCGCAGGCGGGCAATAATGTTTTTGCCTCTGCCTGTGTGTTTTTGTTGGTCTGTTATACCAGATTATGTTTGTTTATTTTATTTGTTCTTTTTTTTAATACAATACCAAAGAAAGAAGAAAAAATCTTATTATATCGGACCCTTTTTTTCAAACAATCATTTCAAACAATAATAATCTTCCAGTAACAGAACAAAATGAATTACTCTTTCTAATTTTCATTATCTCATGAAACACGAAATAGGTTTTACTGAAACTTGCAAAAAGTAATCTTTAGACAACATCTACAAATGAATAAATTGAAACACACGAAAATATGAACACATCACTCCTGTCTTGTCCTCTGGCTTCCGGTTCAGTTCAGGATACAGTTCAAGCTGCTGCTGTTTGTTTTTAAAGCTATGAATGGACTTGCACCTCTCTACATCTCTGATCTTTTGAAAGTCCACCAGCCTGGCAGAGCTTTACGATCTGCCAGTCAACACCTGTTAGAGGTGCCTCGTTCAAGGTACAAACAATGGGGAGACCAGTCCTTGTCTGTTGCCGGCCCAAAATCCTGGAATAGTCTCCCCTTTGAGCTGCGTGTCACCTCTGATCTGACTCAGTTTAAAACCAGACTGAAGACCCACTTGTTTAAAAAAGCTTTCAGTCTGTAACTTTTATTACTTTTGGTATTTTAACATTTAGTATTTTTATTTCCACTGCCTCCTTTTATTGCTGCTGTGTTTTTATTTTCACTGTTTTATTGTACCGGTTTTTATCTTTTCTATCCTGTTAAGCACCTTGGTCAATGCAAGGCGTTGTAGGAAGGTGCTATACAAATAAAGTTTATTATTATTATTTTTATGGTGTTTACTTGATTCAGGATTACTGCTACAGCAGACTAACATTAAAAAAATCAAAACTGGTAATAACTTGTTACATTTTTACAGCCGTTGAACTAAACTTTGATTTGGTTGTTGCTGAAACTGAATCCCAACACATATTTTGAGCTCTAATAACTTGCCCAAAATGTTTGTTTAAAATGTAGCTATTAACTACATGTAATAGCGGTATATTCTGTTTATCTTAGTAAAATATCTCATGAACCACTTTAGGAATTTTAATAAAACTTTTCAGATAACAATCATTAGGTATATATCTAAAAAAAAGTCTTTTTTGAAGCCAGCCTAATTTCTTATAAATAAACTTAAAAAAATGTGAAAATGCTGATAGTACTAAGCTAAAATATCTGATGTGGTAGTATCTGAATGTAATTTGTGTTGCAATATTGCGTGAGATCACACACATTTGAAAATTTGATCAATTTGGCTACAATTGAGTCATTTCTCAATGTAAAATGGTCTTAGTTTAAAACTCTGGTATAAAAGGTGGCGGTTAAGAATGCTTTTATTTGATGTCTGTCTTTATGTTTCTTACTTTCTACACTGTCCTGGTGGTGGAGGTTGACGTTTTCATAGGAATCCCATCTGATCACAGGGTCTGAGGTGTTGTAGTCTACCTTAATGGATGTGTCATCTTTGCTGCAGTCTCGACCTTGAAGAGCAAAATGTGGAAAAATAAATTAAATAATGAATGCAAAGGCTGATGGAAAGATGATATTTCTAACCTTTTGTTTTTTCGGGTCCATTAGCGAAGATGAACTCCACTGTAGCGTCTGGAGGGAATCTGTCATCTACAGAAAGGACAGCGTAAAGGTAGGGACAAAAATATCCAGAGCATAATTGCAAAGCATGGGAAAAACATTATCTAAAAGCAGTAGTGGTATAAAGTTATGAATTAATAAATATATTTGCTTTTCCTATACTTTTCAATTTGTAAAATGGTCAAAAAGTAAAAAAGAAAATATATTTGAAAGCAACTTTTTTGATATTCATGCATCAGTGTGGGTGATATTATTTATGAATCATACTGTATGCATACGCTGGCATGTAGCACTTAGAGCAACTGCGAGGGGACTGCTGTTTAGTGGGCCATGAGCAAACATTTCTGTGTCATCTAACCTGACGTTGTCATTTTCTGTTAGTCTTAAAATACACACAGTGGTCTGAGGAAAGACTGGGTCTTTATTCTTCCAGCTACAAAAGCAATGTCCTTTTTGCTCCTTTATTTACACCTCACAATATAGTGAAGTAAAACAGAAAATAATCTCAGTATGGTGTGATAACATACTAAAATGAATCAATTTAATGTTTTCCCTTCACTTCGGTGATGCCTTTGAGTACATTTCCCTGACCGCTGTGTGTTATTTGTACCTGCGCAGGCCGAGTCTAGCTCCGTCTTGCCGAACCACAACTGAGCTCCATGAACGGTGCAGGTGTGGAACTGGACTCTGAACACCACCTCACGCTCTGCTGCTCTGCTCCGCCGGTGGTAGCACTTTACCTGCAGACAGTCAGGTGAGCGATCACAGTACAACACTACAAGTGGAAGCTCACCCTGACAAGGGAACAAACTTTATGCAGATTTTGGATTGCTTTGTCCTTTTATTTCTTACATAATTAGCCTCAGAGTGTGTTTGCTGTGCCAGCAACTAAATATTCTTCTCATCTTAAGATAACATGCAGAGATGTGCCTAGTTTATGGTCTAGAGATGGCTCAACGCTTTGGTTGTTCAAAAGCAACTAAGCTATTTTTCAGAAGCAAATTTGAGTGCTGGCAGCAAGAAACCACTGACTGCACAATTTTGATTAGAGGTGGACACCATCTTTATTTTCTGAGGGTCACTTCGATTTAATCACAGGAACCCAAGAGCTACAAATTAAACACAAACTATGGACACAATAAGGTATCTTCATCTACTGTTACCAAAACAAGTCAAATAATTAAAAAAAAAAAAATCACAGAATAAAGCTTTTGCCAACTTACTTGAATATAACTTTTCATTCAACCTTCATTTAGACAGATAAATCACACTGAGCCTAGAAGATTCATTTACAAGTGAGATCTGTTTAGACAGACAAAAAGTTGTGAAACTGTACACGTAGGAATTGGAGGTAAAAAAAATCCTATTAAAATCTTTCTTCTTGCCTGCGAAGAAAAACATTAATACTGTATATAAAAAAAACACCTTGCACTAACAAGCACATTGTAACAGACATTCTGCAGAGGAGGGAGACAACGAGAGTGGTGAGCAATGTTCAAGGACACTGTAAGAGTTCTGAAAGGGATGGAATAATCAGCCAGTTCTCTTCGGTGAGATCCATAAACATTCTCAAGTGATGTCTTCACCACTTGCTCCTGCCGAGGTCAGATGCTTTTTCCCCTCCTCTCCCTCTCCGCTTTGCTTTGCTGCTCTATCTGTCTGTGAAACTGCTTCTGAGCCTCTCTTGCATATCGTCCGAACCATAATTATGGACTTGATCCGATCACTTGGTCCCTCACCACAACTGATAACATTTCTTCGAAGAGAAGACAGGCTTTAGGTGAGCCGATTTGTCCTGTTGGCACGCACGCAGCTGGATATCTCATTGACGTGGAGACTTGATGACGTGTCTATCTCTGCTGCCATTTGTGGATTTTAAGGACACATATTTAATTGGATTTATGATAACTGGTTCCTGCCTTTTGGATTCGGCTGATTGCTGGTTTATCTACAAACAAGGAAGTCGTCTGCAGCAAATTTGGACTCGATCATGCTGCTTGCCTTATGATGGCTTGGTTCGTGCCTTGAGTACCCAGAGTCAAATGCTTTTGGCAGAATGGATCAAATCTTGGGGATTTTACTCAGGTATGTTCTTTTGGTGTGGCCACACAATTTGGACATTTCAGAACCCAAGTGGACCAACACAGACTCAAGGCAGACGTCATTAATGTGTTTATCTGAATTTGGCTCCCCTGGCTGGCCTTGAAGGCCACCTTATCTGAATTGCCTGGAGAACATGTAATCTGACGCTCTAACCCCCCTCCCTCCCATCGAGGACTTTCCAATTGCTAACCAGATGAAACCAGCTGAATAAACATTGTGTCATATTTTCAGGACTCTTGGATTCGCATAGACAACTTTGTTGCCAATTTGTGAATATTTGAATGTAAGACAGATAATAATAATAATTATTATTATAAAACACATATGCCTAAACAAATGTTAGAATGTTAGAAGACAATATGATGACTCCTTTCTTGTCTGTGATGAATAGTTTGCAGTTAAAATGCTTGTTCAAAATAAAGCAATACGTCTTAGCATTTCAAACATGCTTCTTGTAAAATTTGCATATTTTTTGTTTTAAAAAAATTGAAATGCATGCTTATGTGTTATTGTTAGATATAAAATTGAGAGTAAAATAATGTGATAGGAATTAAATTAATAAATTGTTTGCATCAGTGACATAGATTACTTAATAATTCATGTCTCACCATAATGTCCCCCTTTAAGAGTAGTGCTGGCTCCAGGGTCACACACAGCTTTCTCGCCCGTGAGCTCTGAGGATCACTGGACATATACATCAAAAATATGAAAACTGTCCGGACAACAGGCAACATTAAACCAGCTGTTCTAGTAGGATAAAACTCTGGAAGACAACATTCACTTTAATGCAAACACAGACTCTGTTACACTTAAACACGGATAATGTTAAAGAGACAGGGCATAGAAAACACACAACCACACACAGATTACTTACTAAACTCCTGATGTGTACACTAGTTGTAAAGACTGGTAGATTTTCAGAAAAGGATAAAAACCTGCAAACAGAAGTTAAAGAGAAATGTGCAGAAGTGTGAGTGTGCAGACAATCAAAGCTTATTTATTACTAACACAATAAAACAGATTATATTAAATTTATTCAAAGTTATCATTAAACACATTCAATAAACACATTTGGCTGCATGATTGCTTAGTGGTTCGCACCATTGCCTCTGAGCAAGAAGGTTCTATGTTCAATCACCGGTTTGGACTACAGGTCTTTCGGTGTGGAGTTTGCACATTCTCCTCATGTTTGCATGTTTTGTTGCAGGTACTCCAGTTTCCTCCCACAGATCAAAAACATGCATGTTAGGCTGCCTTCAGGTCCAGGCCTCCTTGCAAGAGATCTGATCTTATCAGGATTAGCCTGGTTAAATAAAAGTTAATAAAAAAATACTAACTGGTTGCATAGACCTAAAAATTGGTGTGAACATCCATACAGCTTCATGACTATCTCATGTTGCTGTATTCATACTTATCTACTCACTACAGACTCATTTAGGCTGCTGTTTAATATATACCATATATTTTACATTATTAGCGTTTAAAGTACTGTATATCTTAGATATTTTAGCATATTGCTTAGCATATTGTTTACCGTATAGCTTAGATCCTTATATACTGTTCCTTTTATATTTTATACTTTTGCTATTTTTGGATGTAACTGGGACCCCGAGTACATAATTTTGTTCCACCTCATGTACGACATGTGATGCACATGACAATGAAGATACTTGAACTTGAACTTGTCTTTTCCATTTAAAACTCTTGCTGTTATAAAACACATTTGGGCAAAGTCAACAATCATTATTATTATTATTATTATTATTATCATCATCATTATTATCATTATTATCATTATTATTATCATTATACTAAATCTGATTTTTTTTTTGGGGGTGTGACAAAGTAAATTTTCTCATTCCTATATTTTTATTGCCTGATATAAGTTGAGCAATCCTGTTTGTGTCTATAATGTGTGTGTGTGTGTGTGTGTGTGTGTGTGTGTGTGTGTGTGTGTGTGTGTGTGTGTGTGTGTGTGTGTGTG
>JARVGS010001636.1:6138592-6150422 GCA_031762315.1 Hypsolebias antenori | reverse complement strand
ATCAGCAAACTGGTTGATCCACTGTGAGAGGGTGCTATTTATAAGACTGAGCTGAATACAGCAGCTCAGACTGAGGACGTCTTTCGGATGAAAGACGAAACGTTTCTACAATTTTTTTTTTTTGCTTTTTTTTGCTTTGTTTTGTTTTATTTTTTGAATGTCCAGAGGACCAGACTTAGCTTTTTTAGATAAATAAAAAAAAGTGGAATAACTGAAAAAGCTAAAATTAGCATAAAAGAGCTAAATAGTTGCTGAAAGAGCATAATGAACTGAAACTTGCAGAAATAAGCTGAATGGAGCAAAATAAACTGAAATTAGCTGAAAGAAGCTGGGAAAAAAAAACTTTAATTTGCACAAGGAAGCTGAACCAGAACAAAATGTGAAAGGAGCAATAAAAGGTTTAAACAGATCTAAAGATATGAAGGATGTAAAATGAGCTCAATTCTTTTTCTAGGGGAAAAAATAGCAGAAAAAGCTAAGTATGTCAACAAGTCCAAGTTGCACCAATACCAAAGCCACAGCAGGATTGTCCTGAGATAGTTGAACATTTTGATAGACAATTTGTTGAAATAGCACAAAAATGTGCTAGAAAAAGATGTTCGTAAAAAAAAGATGTTTGTTTTTCAGCATCTTTCTGAGCTGAGAAAGATGCTGAAAAACATACGGAAGAAAAATGGATCACAACAGTGTGAAGGCTTCATAAACATTCACACGATTAACTTTGGCTTTTGTTGGAAATGGAGCATGAGTTACAACTTTTATGGTAGTAAAAGAAGATACATAATTAGAAATGCAAGTTTAGCTTTCAGTAGTAAACTCCAGGAATTAGTCACCTTTTCCTTGTGAGGATTCACTTCCTGTGCGGGACCGTTCAGTAGGCGTTTCCTCGTTGCGCCAGCTAGGGTCCCTAAATACAAGAAAAAAGTGAACTTTCTCCTTTCAAAACACTGAACATTGTTGTACTTGTATTTTAGCATTAAAATAATATGAAATATGTGAACAGATTTTGTTTTTATTTATTTTATAATCATGAAGCAGTAAAGAGAAACTTCTCAGGAGAAATTAAGAATAATGCATTTTTTGACGGGTACATCTTGTTTTACAACTTCAAACAGAAAAGATTCCTTGAAAACGCAAGATGTAAAATAATTTGAAAACATCCCAAAGTTTTTTCATACCACTGAGTGCCAAATCTGAAATATAAATACTGGTAAACATTAACAAACTAAACTAAACCTCATACAGTTGCAAACATTTTTTTTACAAGTTTTTTTTTAAAGACACCTTAAAGTTTACAATCATCTCAACAGCTCTCACGTTTGATCAAGAAATACTTTTAATTGCATTAACATAGTAAATAAAAATTTGAGTTGTGTAGAAGCTCTACAGGAAAACTCAAGCATTCAAATATTTTTATCACCTCCTTACCTGTCCCTCATCTTTCTATCAGGTCCTCGGCTTTTGTCCTCCTCCAGCTGCCTTTGCAGCCTCTCTTCTTCTTTCTTCAGCCTCTCCTCCACCTCCCTCTCCTTGGCTGCTGTGTCAACTGGTTTGGCTCCACCAAAAATGGACGAGGCCCTGCTGCCAGAGCTCGGAGCGACAGATGGAGACGTACCCCCGCTGCTGCCTGTACCGTCCTCCTCCTTGGGTACGCTACGAGGCTTCAGGTTTAACTTGGGTCTTTGCTGTGGAGCTTTAGAGACGACAGAGATAAACTCATGATATGAAGTCACCACAAGTCTGTTCTGTTCAAGTGGGAAAATGTGTCCAAAGTAACTTTGTTTTCTTCATTACACTAAAAAAACCAAACAAAATAAAGTTATCCAGACAACCAGATTAGAAAGTCTATTTGTATAAACGCTCATCTCTCCTCACGTCTCTCATCTCGCCGATCGTATCGATCGTCGCGGTCATCGTTACTCCGACTGTCATCATCTCGACGGAAGCTACTACCAAAGGCACGACGGCCTCCTCCACCATGGGATTCGAAGCCTAAAACGACAGCAAGAGGGCAGGTAAGAAAGAGAATTATGTTGTAAACAAAGACAAGTAAGAATAATCACAGCTGCAGCTGGGAGAGTGAGAGGCCATGAACAGAATGGAGGTCAGAACGGGAAAATTAAGAAATTATAGTCGGAAAACTGAAGAAGTCAAAGTACATGCTCAGTGTTTCCTCTACCATAACACCATAGTGCTAAGTTAGCAGCGCACAATACAGGAGTGCTAGCTAAAAAGCTACAGAGGTAGTGCTCCAGAAGAGATGAGCACCTGCCAAGGTGTGGAAACACTGATGCTACAGCATGCACAGGCACACAGCTCACCTTTATTGTAGTCTCTACGGTCTCTGTCATCGTAGCGATCCCGACGGTCCCGGTCGTCGTAGCGATCTCTGCGGTCCCGGTCGTCATAGCGATCTCTGCGGTCCCTGTCGTCGTAGCGATCCCGGTAGCGGTCTCTTCCCCCGTCGAAACGATCGTTATCCCGCCGTGGAGCATCTCTGAAACGATCGGACTCGTAGCGGTCCCGTGACCCTGCAACAAGACAAGTTTTCTGATGACTCCTGGACCTTTTTTTTTACTAAATTTACCTTTTTTTTATTTACAAAACCTGGGGAGCTTCATTGATTTTATATTATAGCTTCTCTTTTTTTAACTAAAGAAATGAAGTCAAACAATATCATTAGATGCCCCCCCAAAAAGATTAGTTTTACCTTTTTTTGGTTTGCAATAACACCCGGAAAATTAATGTTTTAAAAACTAGCACAAGGTGAGCTTTGTTTGTTTTTAGAACAGTTACATCACACACAAGTGCCTTTTTAAAATACTTGAGCATGTTAGAGGTTTCCCTAATATTCTGAGCAGTTACAGGTGGTTTCATACTCCACCAGAAGCCGAACAGTCAAGCTGTGGTCGTGAAACGTTCATTTTCGCACACACCCATGAGACACACAGCGCAGAGCTCCTGGGGAAGCTCTCCTGCTGCAGCATGTCACAGCACAAGTCTCTTCCTGCCAGAGTCTCCACCTCGTCCCTGCATCCACTGTTTGGCCACAAGTCTGTCACGAAGACAGCGCCACAGTTTTTGGTAGATGGACCTCTCCATGCACAAAGTCTGCACAAACTCAATCCACGAGTTTTTACATCAAGCGTGTCTTGAAGAGTCGTACTGATTTTCTGACTGCCTTGGCCAGCTGCTCAAAGCCGTCCATGTTGCCTGCACAAACAAGAGCCAGCTTCTGGAGGCGGTGTAGCTGAAGCTAAATGACATTTCTGTCCGAGCACTTTTCCACATTAACAAACACGCCCACAAACTTCTGACCAGTCACACTGTGCATACTCCTGGGAGAAAAAGTTCAGCCCGGGTCTTGTGTTGAAAAGGGGCTGACAAAGCTATTCTGAGAACAATGACGGGATCTTCAAGCAACTACGCCAACGAGAGACAGTTTCTCGACTTCGGATGGAGTTTGGGAAAAAAAACAAAAAAAAAAAAAACTTATATTTGAGCAGAAACGATAAGAACATAATAAAAAACAATCTTACTTTCTCCAAAAGGATCATCCCTCCTTGGAGGTTTGTCATCTTGGTCCGAGCTTGGCCGAGCTCTCCAGTCACTGTCCGTCTTGTCTGGACCCATGTCTCCCATCCGTCCACCCCTGCCTCCCATGGGTCCACTGTCTCTTTCTGGTGAGTGAATCAGTCAAACACTGAAATTCATTGTCTTAAAGAGGTCATGTGAAGAAATATATTTAGATGTTTAACGTCACTACAAAACGTAGAAACTCCAAAAACTCAGGCGCTTTGAGAGGATCTTGCTTCAGTAAGAAATTCTAAATTGCAGAAAACTTAAGAGCAGGATTTAATAAGAAATTAACTTTAACACAGCAAATACTGCTGTAGAGCTCAAGCAGAAATTCTAGTTTCTTACTGCAGAATTATCTCCTACCCCCTTTAGTTAAAAGCTGACATTCAATGAAGCTGCATGCTGAAGCCAACATTAGTTTTTGTGCCACATCATTTTTTCTAGCCCAGAAAATAGCTTTCTCTTGTGAAAAATAAATATGTGACCTTTATTTTTAAAAAAGCAGGTTAAGTAAATAGACAAAGTATTTTAAAATGTGACAATAAAGAACAGAAATATACCTTTATCATTGGACTGGTCTGCAATATCAACACGAATCCTTCGGTTCCCCAGGTTCTGTTGACAGAAACAGGAACGAAGAAGCAAAATGGACAATATTCATTCTCATGTGAAACAAGCACTTTTAACTTAGTTTGTTTTACATTATACTAAAATAAAGCAGTAATATATGTTCAACCTTTATTTAGGCAGGTTAATCCCATTGAGCCTCGAGGACTCATTAACAAAAGAGACCATATTTCAACAAAGAATGACGACAACAATAATTATAAAAGAGGCATACAGATTAAAAAAAAAAAATTAAGATGGGGGAAAAAGTAGTAAAAACAACTCTATTATAAGGCGAATGTAGAAAACTCAAAACAGGAACATGTCTGCATTGGTCCTTGCCAGGAGTTCAACAGATCCTTAAAGCCACTTACAGAGGTCAATATAGCATGAGCAGCATATTTTCCAGGGTGGGTTAAAACCACTAAACTCAGCTAAGCTTAAGTATATTTCTAGTGGTTTCTCTCACCTCTTCATTTAGGGTTAGGGCTCTCAGAAGGGACTCCAGATCATCAAATTCAGCATAGCCAAAACCTTTCAGCCTCTCTGGGTTACTGGGTTCACGAGGGAGACGCACTGCACTGATCTGGGAACAGAGAGGGTATTATCAGACAGATTTTACTCTAAACAGAGCCAAAGTGACAGAAACTCAAAGTGTAACATAAAAATAGGGAAGGCATGCATAGAGTATGGGCGAACCGTGCACACTGAACAGTGCCACGAGCCTACCAACAAGGAACTAACTTTTTAAATGTTACTGTCTTAAAAATACAAGCAAAAGAGTTTATCAACCACTTTTTGTTGCACAAAAAATATCACATGTAAAAGCCAAATTAAGTGTAAACAAGCAGTACATCAATGTCCCCCGTAGCTGAGGGACTTGAATAGTGAATGTTTGTAGTTTTTGAGATGAGTGTTTTACTGCAATGGAATTAAACAGGGAATGAAAATAAACCTGAATGTTTTTGGTGCAAGACTTTCAAAGTGGGTAGGAGTTACGCTGGGTGTAAGTAGTGAAGCAAGTTTTTCTTGTCTTTTGAGGTGCAGAGATGGATGCTGGTGAGTGGAGGGAGCAATTTTACTGAACAGACACAATGGCGGAGCCAGCGGGTGGCTAATGGTGGCCTTGGCCACATAGATTTATCTTCAGCCACCCCAATAATTTGAGGAAACTATATTTTAAGCAATATAAAAACTAAAAAGCATAGTTTCCTCAAATGATTGGGGTGGCCATTTACATATGTATACAGTATTGTGGTGGCCATCTTGGATTTTGACTTGGCAACCCAATTTTTGATAGTGACCGTTTTTACTCCTAGATGCAGCTGAACACCAGAATAGAAGTTGGCATGTCGCTTATTTTTCAAGTTATCCAACTCACGTTTACATATTTACATGTATGGCGGCAGCCATCTTGGATTTTGACATGTCAACCCATTTTTTTAAAGGAACCTTCTTTACACCTACATGTACGAACAGACTGAATGAGGGTATTTGCAATTCACCCCTTTTACTCTGCGATGGGGACAACAACAAAAAAATGATGTTGAGTGTAATCCTATAAAAGACTCCCCCAAGGAAAAGCTGATGAATCTCCAAACAGTTTAACTGAGATGTTGAGAGTCTCTGGTCAGAAAACAAAAGAAATTTGGGTGGACACATACCGTAGTTTTAACAAGTTTGAAATGTAGAGTCTGTTTAACTTTAAACACCAGAAAATGGATTTTTTTTTTTTAAATACAGCTGGTGGCAACCAGTTACATCAAGTAACTTGACTGAAATTTATGTTCTTGGTGTGAAGTATTTTCCACATACAGCTGCTACACATTTCACACTACATAACTTAAAAAAGGCTCACAAAAAGCCTCTATAGACATGTCTTCATTAGCAACTACATAGTAAGAAACCATCCACATAAATCAAGAGGCTATCAGTTTAAAACTGTAATAACCTCCTGAACACTCCATTCCAACTGAGACAGTTTGGAAAAAACTAAAAAGCCTTCAGTTTAGTTAAACCTTCAGGTTTTTGACTACAGCAGTGGCTGTACATCATGGTAGCCTGAAACACATTTACTGGATAAAAACACATTAAACTGAACTACAACTGAAAACACAGCTGTGTTGCTACAGACAACAAACTTGTGGTAACTGTACACTAAGTGCTTTATGCTCCGCTGTGCGTCGACTACACCTACTGCCAAGCCGCGGAAGAAGTCTTTTATCGAGTCCTCAGTGACGTCATAGGGCAGGTTGCCCAGGAACGCCGTGTATGGCGGGCTGTGGGGCAGTCGGGACCGGTCAATGTTGGGCTCACGAGCCGCACGGGGAGCTGTGGGCAGGATTGAGCGATCGATGGGTGGAGCCCGGTACGTATCCTCCTCGGTATGCCATGATGTCGAAACTGAAAGCAAAAGAAACAAACAAAAAAAAAAACTTAAGATAAATCACCAGTTTTGGTCATTTGTTATCATTTAATATTTTTAAGCTTTTATAATCTTTGCTCAAAATATTCAATGAATAAAGGGAGGATTATGAAACAGAAAACAAGTTCAAAACATCTTAAATCTTGTTCACATGCATTCAATACAAGAAAAAACACATCTGAAACTATCTGCTGCTCGTTTTATCACGTCAGCCATTTTGGAGACAGTTGTGCACGCTCCCAGTAGACAAACTACAACAACACAGTCTGCACGACAGCTTTTTATCTTCAAACCACAAATTAATGTAAAATGAGCAGCTGAATATTAACGATGTGCACTGGGTTGCAGGAATCAAACATAAATCACAAAGATCTGCAACAAAACCATGTAAAAGAAAATAAAACTAAACACAGTTAAAACAAAAAAATGGCATCCAGTCTGAACAAATACACATTTCACAGTCACATGGACTTAATATTTTGAAAGTTAGAAATACATATTTCAAATAAAAGCAAATGTGACAGTAACTACCAGTACAGCTACCTGTGTGGGACAAAAGAAAAGCAGTCCTTGCAAAGCCATTATTTTTCAGATTTCCTGCAACACTAAAGAAAAGCTCTAGAAGCAGCCGTGCAACAACAATCATACAAAGGGAGTAACACCATCAGTGCCCACTGTTTACACTGGGGGGGTTGCTTGGTGTCCACAATAGTCTTTTATTTTAGTAACACTGACACTGGGAAGAATACTAGTAAACTCGTTACAGTTTGACGTTAAGACATTCCTATCAGGTGTATGACAACTTTTACTTTGGTAAGACACAGGAGCGAGCAGGCAAGCAGCTTTGGTGAAACACTGAACTCACGTTCACAGCAAAACCAGTCTGAGCCAATTCTTAAATGTTTTCTTATTTTAAAAATGACCAGATTAATAAGAGAGGCAAATTTACAACACATTTCAAACTTTACAAGAAACTACGCTTTGGTGTTAAGAGCTGAATGAGACGAGCCATGCCCTTGACTTGAAGAGTGACACCTAAGATTTTGGTTTTCTCATCAAACTAATGAAATTCAGTAAAATATTCTGCAATAAAAGTGGGATTTAAATGTTGTGAACTAAAACTGATTTTAGTTCAGTTTGTTAGATTTTAGTTTAGTATGTGCTGCTGATCTCTTGCCTTTAAGCTGCTGTATTCATACCCATCTGCTCACAACAGACTCATGTTCAGGCTGCTGTTTACTACATCATATTCTATTACATTATTATTGTTTAGCGTATATCTTAGATCCTTGTATACGCATTCTTTTTTTTTTATACTTTTTGCTATTTTGGAGTGTAACTGGGACCTTGAGTACACAATTTCATTCCACCTCATGTACCACATGTGATGAGAATGACAATAAAGAACTTGAACCTTAAAAGACGTGACTGCTTCAACCAGACGAAAGTTTATGATTTAATCTCAGGGGATATTCAGAACATAATTTCACAAGTGGTAAGAAGCCGGTACCTCACAAAAGGTTTATTGTCTGCTGGCTCAGAGCAAAAACAGGGAACTAGTCTTTTAATTTTTACTGTCAGATGTGATTTCTACAAGTTGTTTTCATGCCCTCTTTTAAAAAAAAAAAGTCTTTAAAATGCACTGGTTTTAACTTGATCTTATTCAAATTCAGTGTACATAATAATCAGCAATAGAAAACTGGCAGGTAGCAGCAAGTTTTTAAATAATTCATATTATTACCAAAGGGTTGTAAGACATACACAGCAGTATCAGAACTCTTACAGCTGTGTAAAACTCAAAAACCTAAAGTGAAAGTACAAACATTATTTCACTATTCTGCATCTGAAATTAAATTTTGATTGATAGGAAAACTTTCTGCGTATGCTCACCATCTCCGTCCAGGTCGTCGGTCTCGTCGGCCCAGCTTGTGGACTTGGAAGGGTAGCTCGGAGGTGCATTACTACTACCTCCACCGTCTTCAGCCAGAAAGTCATTGAGAGTGAGGGTCTTTCCCTTCTTATTCTTCTTCTTAGCTACAGGGATGATGCAGAGAATGTGGATTAGCGACACATAGAAAGGTCTTAAAAGCATTCATAAGCACGCAGTTTTCAAATTGCTTTAGATCTTTTGGGTTTTAAAACACAGAGTTGTCCAAACTGCCTTGTTTCTGAACTGTTCACATGGAAATGGTACTAAAAAAAAAAAAAAAAAAAAAAAGAAGGTTAAAACGGCGTTACACTCATCCATCCACCTGCATGGCTTTATTCATATGAGCAGTTGCTTCTTCAAGCCAGCCAAAACTATTTGTTAAGTACAGTAGTGGCAAATTGTCCAGCTTTGTAAGATAAGAGGGGGCGTGAGAGATAAAAACAGACTAATGACCAACAGTCACTGTAGCTTTTCCCGCTCAAGGTGGTGAAAGTACGGTAAGTTGTGACATCGTCTAATTATCAAGCTGCCCATTTATAAAAAGGTTAACAAAAAAACTAAGTCTGTGCACACCTTGTGCCAGTTTAGACCTGAAAATAAGTTTGACTAGAACAGAATAAATTCAACTGCTATATTTTTATTAACATTTGAGATCTGATGGCTGCATGGGCATGAAATGTCAAGTCACTGCAAACTTTCACCTGCCAGGATTTAATGGCAGCTGGGGAGAACATGGCAACTTTTTAAGGTTATATTACTTTTTTTGCCTTAATGTATCACATTACAAATCTAGCTGCAAAAAAAATCCAACACGGAGGCCAGCTGGAATACATTTATAGAGATGCAGTTTGTTGAATATGCAGAAAAAAGTGATGAGAAAAATCCAAAATGTCATTTAAGTACACCCACAGCACACCAGGCGAATAACCAAACCAATAACTTTATGTAAAAGGTAAAGGCTTTAAATAAACAACATAAACTATTAATTGCTGCACATTGTTTGACTATTATTTATTAAAAAAAAATCTGAATTCTGGAGGCTGACAGATCGCACCAGCTGCCCAGGGGGCTTCAAACAACTCTAAAAACTGGTTTGAGCTGTTTTAGTCTTGAGGCTGAAAGAGGGGGGAGATATTAAAACAGAAAATCCCAGCTGTCAGGACATTCTTCACACACCTAATGACAAAATATATACACACACAGAGCAAAAGTGCCCATTTCACACTCACATGTCCAGTTCACTGACCTTAACTGCCTGTAATAAACTATCAGTTGTTTTCTTAGAGACCACCTCCTAGTTGGTATGTCTTTATGAAAAGAAATCCAGAAATTTGAGTCTAAAAAACACAATAGGTCTCATGCCTCAACGAAACTACCTGTATAACTAAAGGTTGAATAAATTAAAGTAAATTAATTAAAAAGTTGCCTAAGAAGCCTGTGCAATCCACTGTAATCGCTCAGTGATGCTTGTGTAAAATTTCAGTCCATTTGTAGCTGACTAAACAAAAAGATAAGGGGATAACATTTTTAAATGGTATATTGTTTAAAACAAAATACCTGATGTCTCAATTGTGAAAATATGACATATTGAGGTGTATGAGCATGCATTAAAAACTATTCATTAAACGCAAGGCTTGAGGTTTTAAATTAGCAGAAAGGTATAATATGGTAATATTTTTTCATAAATTATGTGGGAAAAAAATCCTGATTGAGCTTTGATTATAATATACTGTATATATATATATATTTGTATATTTTAGAACAAAAAAGCTTAAGTCTGGAAAGTTTTCCACATTTTATTTCAATCCTACACTAAAAGCAAGTTGAGCAGCTTCCCTGACTTTTTGGAGACGAGCCCTGGCTGGGAGCCCGCAGTTTGCGGGGCCTGTGGTAGCTTTTGTCTCCGTGTCTTTGCGGGTTTAGTCAGCAGAGAACTGCTGACGCGGGGGAAGTCTCCGTGCTGCGTTCAAGGCCTAGTAGTGCTCGTCGCAGCGTCAGGAGCCAAATGCGCCATCAGCTGCGCGGGACTGAGCCGGCTCGGAAACGGCTCCAAGTTGGAAAGCTGACGTAAAAAAAAAAAAAAAGGTGATCAGGACCCGACCGGGCCCAGCTGCCCCGATTTATCAAGACACCGGAGAGCACCGCCGCACACGTGGGGAGACTCTCCAGGCGGATCCTCAACCCCTCCTCCACAAATCGCGCTCGTCCGCCCCGAGCGCCACGGCGGAGCTACTGACTCACAATGTGCTGCCAGCTCCGCACGCAGTTAGCGACGTCTTGTTAGCACGTCGCCGACCGTTTCACACGTTGCGAAACAAACCAACTCAGCGACCGACACGCTGCACACCCGCCCAGCGGCGTTCACAGAGAGAGAGTTTGCGTTTGAATGCGTGAGCTGAAACGCTCGGATCAGAACAAGTCGTTCATTCGCCGCCTTCTTCTTCCAGGAGCAGCTGCGCCTTAGCGGGCAAACCCCAACGATAGACGCGCGTACAGGCACGAGACAACGAAACGGATCACTGCGCAGGCTAAACAGTAACCCCAAGGTTTTATAACTTAAACTGTCCGGAGATATAACCCTCAGGAACTCCCCAATAATAGACTTAGATCGTTCACCCACATAAACCTCACCTGACGCCGCCATGTTGAAAAGCGAATTCGTTGAAGTTCCCGGATGAAGGCGTCAGAGGTTTATCATCGGGAGCGCGCATAGCGCCGTTCACGGGCCTGCCTCCTCCCTTGTTTACCTCCTGGCTTATGTCTGCTTCAATGATGTATTTGTGCTCTGCTTCTCCTTGAACAGGCTGTGGTTGTCATCACCGACATTTTTTTAAAAATTATTTTTCACGTTTTTTAAAGAATTTACGCATTTTTCGAGTTTTTTTTTTTTTTAGATATCCCGAGACAACCACGAGAATAAGTAAATTTTGATATAAAAACTTTTGCACAGAGTTAGTAATGGTATTAAAATTGATAAACCTATTTTTGTGGGCTTTAGAGATTTTTTTCTATCTCTGCAATACCTTTCTAAAGTAATATTAGGCTACAGGAGATTTCTGTTTACGAATCTAGTGGTTTTATTGTTGGAGAAATCTGTGCTCACGGATGCTGATGTTCACTGGTGGAGAAAGTACTCAAACACTGTACTTAAGTACAAATAAACAGACAAAAATGTACTCTAGTAAAAGTAGAAGTACCATATTAATGTTTTTGCTTAAGTAAAAGTAAATAAGTACTTGCTTTTAAAAATACTTAAAGTATTAAAGTAAAAGTACTTGCTGAATGTATTA
>JARVGS010001636.1:6084359-6096410 GCA_031762315.1 Hypsolebias antenori | reverse complement strand
TAAATTTCATATTTTTATTAATTATTAATTATGATGCGTTCGTAGGTCCGAGTTGCCATAAGTCGGGGGCGCCGTAATCCGAGGACTACCTGTAATAGCTTCTACATTCTACCAAGCTCCTGAGAGCCTCTGTGCTTACAGTAACTTTGTTATTAAACCCACACTTAAAACTGGAAATGCTTCAGCCTCATGAGTGCACCGCCAGCAGATCTGTGCTCTCCTGCTCATTCAGTGACAACCACAGATTCATCACCTTAGGAGCATCTTTGACTCACAATCCATTAATTTCCCCATTTTCGTGCATCCAGTCATTATTTTTGATCAAGCATGGAGAAGAATCAAACATGTTGGACACATTTGCACTTATTTGCATATTAAAATGGAGTTGTGTCAGTAGAAGTGTCTCACGAGTGCTTGGTTCCACGTTTGTCCGGATACATAAAGGGGAGGTGAGCAGAAAGTTGCTCGCACATGGTTTGATGAGTCTGAATATTTCAATACGCACGCAGTTTTCACATTGTGTCCCTGTGCCAACTTTCAGTATGGAAGCTGCAAACTCTTATAACACGAGGCCTCTGGTGGTGCAGGGTGAATTTGGTGACAATGGGGGAGGTGGCACAGTGGCTCAATTGGTAGAGCTGTTGCCTCTCAAAGAAGTTTGCTGCATCGAATCCCAGCTGGGGGGCTTTCTGGGTGGAGATTGCATGTTTTCTCGGTGCATCCGTGGGTTTCCTCTGGGTTCGCACAGACCAGAAACATGCATGTTAGACTGATTGGTAATGGTAACTTTAAATTGTATGTACTGGTAGGTGTGAGTGAGAGAATGAAGGGTTGTTTGTCTCATTTGTCTCTATGTGTCCCTGTGAGGGATTGGAGACCTGTCCAGGGTGCCCTCCTCCCCACTGTCCCCCACCTCTCACACAGTGACCGCTGAACATGGGCACCAGTGACCCCTGTGACCTGAAAAGGAAGAAGTGGGTAAAGATAATAGATGGATGGATGGATGGATGGATGGATGGATGGAGTTGCAGTCCTCTGTGCTTCAATCATGGGTTGCTCAAACCAACTTTAGGAACATTGAACATCACTTCACTGGTGGGGAAAGAGACCAAACTGGTGCAGGAGATTGAGTGGTAGTAACTAGACATATAATAGATGGGTTCATGTCAATAGATATGTTGCCTGGTTTCTGGGGCCAGTCTCCTGGAGAGGTGCTGGACTCATTCTGGAGTTGAGTAAGAGACAACAATCTAGTATAGTCCATATTGTGGGATAACTGGAATTATTTTCCCAAATAAATGTTGGAATTTTTTTTTACACATCCAATATTTTTTGTCTGCCTTTTGCCCCATGTTTTCTTAAAATGTTCTTTTTGTAAGGATATTTGTCATTCTGGTTGAATTCTGTACAACTTTAGAAAATTACCATCTTTTTGTTCCTGTTTCATCTTATGGCAAACCAGTAACTCAAAGAAAGAATTGTTTACATCCGAACCCCAAACAAATGTTTTCCCCACTTTCAGCGGGGTTAATGACTGCACTGTCCCTGGAAAACAAAATGCAGAAGGATGGATGACAAGGACAAAGTATGCATATTATAAATTATCTTTTAAATGAAATGATTACGTTTTGACTGCAACACTGCTCTGCAGTTTCCAGACAATACAGGAAGACAGAGACTACAGACAAATACATCTTGAGCTTATTCGACTTGTCTTTTCCCATTCTGCTGCAAAAATAGTCAATAAATGTTGTTATTCCAGTCCATTAGCCGTACTTGATGATTTACTAATCATAACGGTAATCTAATTTTTTTCATAAACACACTTTGTTTTTATTTTTCTCAAGTTCTCAACATAAAGTTGAAGGAATTAGAAAAAAATATGATTTTTGACACCTTTAAGTGAACAAGTTGTATTTGCTTCTGTTGTTTGCGACACAATGAAGCACTTTGCTTGTCTCCTTGCTAAATGTCAATCAAGGGTATGTTTCTAGCAATATGTTGACGTATGATAAGCTGCAAACGTCTGGCATCCTGCTGTCAGAGTCAGGTTTGAGAGAACAAACTAATAATTTTTGTTATCAAAACTGGAATACTGGAAATATGAGGCAAAAAGGGAGGATTGGGGTGATATGATGATATGTTCTCACTTTCCTTTTACCTGTTCAAACATGCAAGTGCTCTGGTACGTGTGAGTGAGCCATGCTGTTCTTGTTTGAAAACAAGCTTACTGTTTTTCCTCGATTTGCATGTTTTCAACAGGAAGAAAATGTTTAATACTTGTTTTCACGACACACACAAGACAATACATGTATAAATTGAAACAGACACACTCACATTCACACAGACGCATAATTCACAATAAAGGATTTATGGAGATTATGGGTTTTCAGACATCTTGGTGGTTGCTATAGGGCAACAACAACAGCACATCTGTTTTAACTGTGTGAAAGGAATCCATGTTCTTCAGTTTATTAGCAGAAAACACTGTCGGTCCTCATTTTACTGCTATGTCGCTACTTTTTAATCCATAGAATATTCATGGGTTTAGGATCTTAATCCAGAATGTTAAATGTGACGATCAGAAAATAACTTTTTGCATCTTTTCCTCCTTCTCTGGCAAACTTTTGATGTAAGTATGGTGCTATGACAGTAATGTCATGAGCTATGAGGTTTGACTTCACCACCAGTTTCACATTACACAGGGTTTCCACATAGGGGTTAGATTTTGTTGGTAAGCGGTTAAAAGGAACATCAGTGACAGCAGCTAGTTGTTGCACGTCTGATGCAATCTAGGACAGTTCCAGCAAGAAAATAAAAATGTTCCTGTCAGATTAACCATGTGATGTGCTATTGATTGCACTGTAAACATTTACTTTGTGTAAAACAGTAGCTATACGTATTTGCATGCACACAATTCTTTGATTGGATCTGAATGTATTGTTTACATGGGCACGATTTGATCAAGACAAGCGTTTACATGCAGCAAGCTTTTATTCAGAATAGAAGTACTGACATGTGCAGAGTGGTAAACTTTCTTTTATAAACCACAGAAGAAGTTCTACTTCTGTGATGAACGTAAACAAACCTGAGGGCCCAGAATGGACCTGAAACAAGTTTTAATGACGGTGGAGACGTTACTGCACTCCCTGACTGAGCTACAAGTAATACAGGTCATTTTGAGCTCTTTCAAAGTTTCTAGTAGAAATGCTGTGTCGCTCACCGACGTATTAGGATTAGCCAGGTGGAAATACATGAGGCAGACATAGGTCGCACATGCACAATCAGGTCAGCTTTCCACAATTGGAATAAAATGATTAGATGAAGTGTTTACATGCACACTGCTCAGATTATGAATCGGCATAAACCACTACTCTCATTCGGATTACAAATTAATTCAGATTGAGCTGAATCAGCTCAGAACAATCCAAATGGGGCATTTACATGACACATTTTTTAATTCTGAATGGCCGTTTAATCCGATTACGGTACTTATGTCCAGTAAACATATTTAGTGTTTGCATGAGGTGCTATAAAATATTTTGATATTGGTTCCACTTAAACTAGACTGCAGTTCAAAAAATTTGCTCAAAATCAAACTTTTTCTTCAAACTGAAGCCATTCAAAGAGTATCTACAACAGGTAAGATGTTATTTGTTGATAAGCTCTCAACAAAACCCTTCCTCAAACTATTTGGTCTTTCCCTTTAAAAGCAAATGCACGCAAGTTTCAATGGAATTTTAGTATAATAAACCATAGATACCACTGTCTTTAACACCTTAGAAAAAGAAATCCCAGTTGCAACATCTGGCTGGTTTCACTCCCTGCTGAAGCCTTTAATCAGTCGTTGTGTTAACTACTATGCAGCCACACCTTTATGACCTTTACACTACAAGTTTTCCTTTGTTAAACCATATATACTTTAATTTATGATACAGCCTAGTTTACATAAAAAAGCTACACAATGGAAACCACTAAAGGAAACCAGAACATGTTAGCCAAATCTATTATTGTTAGTTTTAAACTCAGTTGTACACACCAACGGGTTTCCTTTTGGGCCGACTGTAAAACTCTGATATTATCTGTTTCAGACACTGTGAAGAGCACAATGTAGAAAAGCAAACATCTCTTGAAAGCAACGACAATGAATAGACTGAGATCGGGTCATGGCAGTACATGCAGTACTGATTCACTGGAGGGCAGTCTAAGTTGCTGCACCTCTGGGTGGGTTGTGTCCTTGGAATGTGTACACTACACATAAACAGATAGAGTCACTGGTCCAAAACAAGTTGTTTGTGTGCAGTCCCTACACAAAGCAATCCTAACACTGGTTAAATGTACTGTACTATGAAATAACAATCAAGGACAAAATAGGTTAAATTTGTTTCTAATGAAGACTAAGATTTTAAATAGGGATAACAGTAGTACTGCTATCAGTATTTTATCTTTGTAGAGAACTGTTGACACAATCTCTGTTTGAATAGTCATCGAGAAAATCTCTCATGAGTCAAGCTATGTGATGCTGAAAGCTGGGCCTAAAGAAGATTTAGGTGTGACTCGCAGCACAGTCTAATTCCAACAACTTAAAGTGATCCCAAAAGCAAAAGGGCCAGATCATACAAAGAAAGATTGGCTGAAGGGATTAAATAATATAACTTGTACATTTTGCTGATCAGCAATGAGAAAAAAAAAAATCAGCTTTCAGTCCAATTTGATTCAGTTCAGTTTATTTATATAGCGCCACATCCACTCATACTTAGCAACATGGCCATTTCGTGGAGAATGTAGTGAAAATCAGGAACTGCCTTATGCAATATGACAAGATTAAAAAAAAGTCAACTTTAGCTCAATTTTTTTAAAGCGACTCTTTTTAGATGTTGTAAATCCACTTTTAAATGAACACTGTTCTGAGTTATCTTTACTCCCTGATTTCCTGAACTATCGCACTGACTAGTCCGTTGAAGGTAAGATATCGACAAGTCAGGCCATGTTTACACAGAAACTCTGTTTTCCCAAAACAATGTTTGTTTTTGGGAATTCCTAAAACTGTCCTTGTAAACACAGAAGCTTTTCTAGAAATGTTTTTATCCACACAAAAACAAAAAAATCAGTTAAAATGCTGCAATAACTATACCAGGCCTGTAGGTGGAGCTGCCATGAAAATACATAAAGAATAGCAAATAAGTTGTGGAGAACGTGAGGAAAAAGACAAGACGAGAAAATAGATGAGTACAAACAAATTAATTTAGTAAACTGACAATAAACTGAAACTTATACTTTGTGTCAAATTAAAATGCAAGACCCAACAGTGCAGGACAGTACTGACTGAGAGTCGAGTCAGTCCAAAGAGACACAGACACAATTATTTTGTCTACCATGATTGACGCTTTTCAGGAACAGCATTCAGGAAGGGGTGGTTGTAGGCAAGTTTTTACCACAATGTTCAAAGCACATCAGACAAAATGTTTCTACACAAACATCTGGTTGGTCTTTAAATTTTTTCCCATTTTCTACATTTTTAAATGAATATTTTGTACATTGTAGCATCCAGTGGTGAAGTCTACATTTCTGTAGTGGGTATACTGTGCTTAGAAACCAAAGTACACCATACAATGTAATCATCAATTTATTTTGATTTTTAAGCATACTGAACAGTTCCAAATTTCTCTGATGCTTATATTTGAATAAATGAACAACAAACTTTGTAAAACTGTTGGCTTTGTAAATAAAAACATGATATATTATTCATAAAACAGTATCAAAGCAAAACATTTTCAAGTATTAAGTAGTAAGTACAGAAGTAAATAATTCACTGGATAAGCAAATGTATGAACAAGCACTGCATACCGAAAGATTGTTACGAAAGCATTTAACTGACACGTAACGTATCAATGACTCATGTCTAATGATATGTGATGTATCACTGGACACTTTTAGGTGGGTATACTGAAATTCTTAAGCTTTTCTAGTGGGTATACTTCGTATACCCATGTATCACGTGGACTACACCACTGGTAGCATCCCAGAGAAACTGGTCAGGCTGCAAAGGATGCTATGTAATGTTATGGTATTTGTGTGAGATTATGATGTTTTGTTACAATGGTTGAAGTGTGGAAATATTTTTTTCAGTTTAATGTCCTGTTCAGATTTGGGTTGAAGTCTTTGTTGATGGCTGTAAGACTGATGCCATGAGTTTCAGGTTGTTCCATTGTGTTTGCCTTGTTTCCTGTTTCTGGTGTATTCTTTGGCAACTTGGATGTGGATGTTCTTGCCACCAAAAACCCAGAAAAGGTATTACAGTATTTTGGTTTCAACTTGTGGATGGATAATTGTTTTTAAAGTTTTATTTGCAAAAAATAAATAAATAAAGACACAGTAATGTGGCTCAGAGATGGAACAACTTACCATAGGCAATGCAGACCAAAGGAAGGTACAGACATTTACCCCCAATTTAATGTAAGCAAAATAGTGATATGGACTCTAACAAAGTAAAGACCTGTCTAAAACTTTTGACAATGTGGACCATGACATCTTATGTCATAAAGTCTCAGAAATTGGTTTTTCAGATCACACCATTTGTTGTTCACTAAATATCTTTCAGATCAGAGACAATGTGTCCAACATAATGGCACTCCTTCCAGTTATTTAACGGTTATCAACAATGTACCTCAAGGCTCAGTCTTAGGTCCCACTCTTTTTACAATCTACATAGGTAACATAAGTCAGAGCATCCCTGATGCATCCTTACATATCTATGCTGATGACACAGTTGTTTATTGTTGAGCTAAAACAGTTTCTAAGGTTCTCCAGCTTTTGCAATCCACTTTTGACATCATCCAGTCAGATTAGTTCAGTCTCAAGCTTGTCCTAAACACCGACAAAACGAAAGAGATGCTATTTTCAAACAGGAAGTCGGTCCCAGCAGTTCTTCCTTCGATTTTATCCTCAAATGGTGTTCCTATTGAGTTTGTCAATTCCTACAAATATTTGGGTATTTTTGTTGACACACATCTATTTTTTAATCTTCACATGGAAAACTTGGTAAAGAAACTGAAAGTTAAACTGCGTTTCTTTTTCAGAAATAGATCCTGTTTACTTCTGAATGCTAGGAAACATCTTGTAACTGTGACTTTCCTTCCTTCCATTGATCACGGTGACATTATCTACATGAATGCTCCTACAAGCACCTGCAGATGTTGGATGCTGTCTATCATGGTGCGTTAAGACTCATAAATGGCTGTAACTATCGTACGCACCACTGCACCCTGCATTCACTGGTTAACTGGACATCATTAACTTCATGCAGACTCTCTCTCTGGTACAATTTCATCTTTAAATCACTTCTTGATCTGCTGCCTTCATACTTCTCCTCCTACATGTCTCTGCCTGAGTGCAGCTACAGCGTGCGCTCTCAGGACATTATTACCTGCAGTGTTCCCTCAGTGATGACTGAACTAGGCAAAAGGGCCTTCTTGTACTCCTCTCCAGTTTCCTGGAATATCTTGCAAAAAGATCTGAAGCTCTTGACCTTGACCTCTCTAAGTGGCTTCAAGCATCTTCTAAGTTCCTGGCAAAAACAAACACAAACATGTTCCTGTTTTTAATTTTCTAAATTGCTTTACAACCTAGCTGTTTTTAATTTTGTTTTTTTTAAATTACATTTTCTATTATTTGTTCTTTTAATTTGTATGTTGTTTATGATTGTCTACTGTTGTCTTTGTTGTCTACTGTTGACATCACTCTTTGTTAAAATCAGGTCTCTCTTGTAAATGAGTCCCCGAGACTCAATGGGATTAACCTGTATGAATAAAGGTTGAATGAAAAAAGGAAGAGCAATGAGAGTACACTCTTACACATCCAAACAAAGACAGTACTTAGTCACCGCAGACACTATTGTTAATAAAGTTGTTAATATGGCACATTTGTTAAAACAGACCCAACAACAGGAATCAAAGTGTGAGACAGGTGACGTGGGTGACATCATGTTAAAGCAGATGTTTTAAAATGCTGCCTTACACTCAAGCAAATCATTCGGTTGCTCGTTTTTTTTTATTTGGACAAACAACTTTTATGCTCTTGTCTGTCTGACAAAGAATGAGTCACCAAATCAGGCTGCAGTATTTGCCAGCGTTCCCAGGCCTGACTATAAATCTGTGAGACCAAGTGTGCACGTGTGATTGCTGTACCTTTAGTTACATGTTGTTCTTTTGTTTTCAATAAAACATTTTTAGAGACTATGAGATCAAATGGTATCCGTAAGATTGTAGTTAGGTGTGAATTAAAGCTAGCTCATAGTTTGGGTTATGCTCCCAGCACTGAATGAACGCAGTGCCCTAATAAGGGAAGTTCTGCATGACTGGGTGTGTGTGAGTGAAAGCAAGATGTTAAAGTCCACTTTTGTAAAGTAAAACACTTATATGACGTTTCGTCAGTGGGCATGAAGGCCACTGGGAATGTGCCTGCCTGCAAATGAACTGCATGCAAGCAATTTTATGACCGTGTGAAATGATTGTGTTATAGTAACTCTGCTATGAAGCTGAGCGTGGTAGTTTCTGGGAGAGTTTCGTCAAACACTCATTGTTGTGTTAAGTTACTTTACACATTCATCGCTACGGGCTAACCACATTCTCCAGTGAGTGTTAGCAAGAAGTGAGTGTTAGTCTCCACCAAATATTTCCACGCTTGACTTGTGCTCACTGTGTTGTAAGGGTGTGTGCCTTAAGTAGGTGGTGAAATTCGGAGGCCTAGACTCAAACCCCATCCAGCATCACTAGATCATGGCGAACACACCCACAGCCTTAAAAAATACCAAACGAAGCGTGAAGGAGGGTGGTTTTTGAGTGCACCATTGCTGAAGTTCTTCTTTAAAGTGTATAATTCATATTATTTAAAGTAAAGACATTGATTATACTCTTCTAGATTTAATTAGTGTTGTTACCTACTTTTCTGAACTATAGTCTTATGAAGCAAACTAGAATGCTATAAACTAAAATTGACAACTCACTCTTCTCAAATTAAATGTACTGCATGCCCTGTGCAGCACTTACAGATCCTGTCCTTGTTAAAGTGCAAAATATGCAAACAAAATATTTTATCTCAGCAAAAAAATACAAATAAAATGTTAAATATAGTGGTTCCAAATTGGTGATAGAATGACATAAATGGCTATAAATTGTTGGAGCTTTTAATGAGGCTATTCACTTTTGTCTAGGCCAACTCAGACTAAACACTAGCTACTTAGTCTGGTCTGAATTAAACTCTATTTATCCAAATTCAGGTCATTTTATTCTAAAATAAAATGTGTCATTCCTTCGTAAATGGTTTACCCATAGATAGTTAAAATCAGAAAAACAACCCAAGACATGCTGTTACATTTAAACACAGACCAAAAGAAGCTTAATCACTCGTTTGTTTTATTTTATGTTTTTGTTTTGTTATATGAATTCATTTGTCAGAGAAAATCAACATAGCAGGTTGTACCTTCTACTTTATCGTTCCGAATGAGTAAAAAAACCTTGTCACTTTCAGCCACACTGCAAGGTTGTAAAACCTAGGCCATAAATCATGGAATGGACGCTTAAATTATCTTTTACTCTACTTAGAAATGGTTCAGGAGTTCAACGCATTTTAAATGTCCTGTTGAGTTACCATTCATATCAGTCAGTCTTCACATCAGCCTTGGAGACTTACAAGCTCAGAATATTTTAATTAAGTGCTTTAAACTGTCTAATTCTTAAGTTGAGACACTATTCCATTAAAATATATACTGTATTTTTAATTGATTAATTTGTTTTACTTCTGATTATTTCCTATTACTATTTGTCCAGGTTTATTTATACAGTATAGTTTCTCTGTGTAAATGATTGGCAGGCCTTTGAATGTATCACTCATCACCTTGTGGTTATGCATATTTCACATTTTTTTATAATCTCGCCCTGCCTTTATTTTGATCTTTATATGTTCCCAACGCTTCAAAGTTTAGCATTAATTTTGTTCTGGATTCCTTCCATCTGTTTAGGTCCTGATCGTGTTCATGACTGCACCTCCAGTGCTGCCTGAAGATGATTGAAGGTCTATCTCTTGACAGATTTGTCCAACCTGCTTATTTTGACAAGAATGCAGTCCTGCCACAGTGAGCCAAGCTGATATGAATCTCTCAAAATCAGCAGTTTCAGATCTGTGAAAACTCAGGAAATTTCTACAAAATGCAATGTCACTTTAAAAAAGCAACACATTATAAAACTGCAGTCTTTTTTAATAGTTGAAAATATGTCATGCTAAACAAGAACTGTGTTGGCTTGCTCACTAATGTTCATATTAAAAAGAACAATTTAACATAACCAATTGGTTAAGTGTTGTAAACCTGGTTTCACAGCTACATTTAAATAAGAATGAACCAGAAGTTCAAACCCTGACTCAGACCCTGAACCAGACCCTGTCCAGGGTGTACCTTGTTTTGAAAGGCACTGCATCCCTGCAATACTGAAAGGAGCAACAGTTAAAGGTAATGGATGGATGAATGGATGGATTGATGGATGGATGGATGGATGGATGGATGGATGATGGATGGATGGATGGACGAGTAGAAGGATAGACGGATGGATGGACGAATGGACGGATTGACAGATGGACTAATGGGTGGATAGACTGATGGATGAATGGATGGAGGGATGGGTGGATGGAAGAATGGACGAATGGACAGACAGATGGATGGATGGATAGAGAAATGGATGAATGAATGAATGGATGGATAGATGGATGGGTGGGTGGAAGGATGGATGAATGGATGGACAAATGGATGGGCACATGGATGGAAGAATGGACAGATGGATGTATGGATGGATGAATGGATGGGTGATGGATGGAAGAATGGACAGACAGATGTATGGATGGATAAATGAATGGATGGATGGATGGACAGATGGATGGATGGATGAATGGACAGATGGATGGATGAATGGATGGCTGACAGATGGATGGATGGACAAATGGATGGATAGATGGATGGATGGATGAATGGATGGATGGACGGATGGGTGGATGGATGGACAGACGGATAGACAAATGGTTGGATGGATGGATGAACAATTGGATGGATGATTGACACATGGATGGATGGATGAATGAATGGATGGATGAATGGACAGATGGATGGATGGGTGACAGATGGATGGATGATGGACAAATGGATGGATAGATGAATGGATGAATGGATGGATGGATGGACGGATGGATGGACAGATGGAAGGATGGATGGATGGACAGATGGATAGACAAATGGTTGGATGGATGGATGAACAAATGGATGGATGGATGAATGGAGGAATGGACGGATAGATACAGTATATAGATGGAAGAATGGATGGATGATGGATGGATGACAGATGTATGTATGAATGGATGGATGGATGGATGGACAGGTTGGTGGACCAGAAGTATCTTGTTCTTTGTTTCACACCTGGCTGTCCAAAAGGTGCAACTTTAATATGTTTTAGTCGACCACTGTATTTGTTACTCTGTTGTGAACACGAGTTTGTAGTTTGCTTCATGGAAGCAGCAGGACCTCGTCTTTGTGTCCAAACTACTGCATTAAAAAAAAAGCCATCATTAACATAAAAGTTTGCACTAATAACTCAACAATGCATTTGGTGTTTAGTTTGCTAAAGGTCTACATTTGAAGACAGAAAAACAAACAGACATGATAGGCCGAAGCTGCCCGACAGGTTTCTACTACCAGAGGTGAAGTTTTAAATAGAGCAATGGAAACCCAACAGTGACAATGAACAGACTTCAGACATCCACTTAGTTCTTGACAAGTGGAATCTAAAAAATATCTTCGGTCGTTGACTTTGGTTGTGAAGCCATTACACAAGCTTCTTTTAAAACACCCACAAGTGGAATATCTCAAACATTGACAAAAATGACAGCGGCAGCTTGCAAAAACATTTTTTCCTGAATTTAATTTGCGATTTTTCATATTTTGGGGGGGGGGGGGGGGGGGGGGGGGGGGGGGGGGGGGGGGGGGGGGGGGGGGGGGGGGGGGGGGGGGGG
>JARVGS010001636.1:6007844-6023543 GCA_031762315.1 Hypsolebias antenori | reverse complement strand
TTTGAATGTCCAGAGGACCAGACTTAGCTTTTTTAGATTTTTCTACCTGGATTATTGAGCATGCATCAGGGTAGTCTACATTTAGCTTTCTAAACCACCACAAGGCAAACGTACGATTTTGTCTCATAAAGACAGTGAGAAAATTCTTCTCTCATCTTTATTCTTGGACTTTTAATGTGCATCGACTCCTACAGTCCGAAGTGCATCTTAACCAAATGAGACAACCAGTTTACTGTGGTAGTCATGCCAGTGCTTTGTCATCGTTCTCAGTATCAACGTTTGTCTCAGTTTTTATGAAGACTCTCACTTGTTGCTCTCTTATTTACTGTTTGTTCTCAGTGCTCGTGATGTTTTTTAGACTTGATTGTAAGAAAACTATTTCTGTTAATTTGATTTAATCTGCTATTTGTTACACTGTTACATTTACTGTGGATCAAACAATACATTTAACCTTTTAAAGACACTGGTAGGAGACCCAGGGGAAGACCCAGAAGTTGCTGGAAGGTTTGTGTATCTTCTCTAGCTGGGAACACCTCAGGGTCCCCCAGGACGAGCTGGAAGGTCAGTGAAGAGAGGGACGTCTGGGTTTCTCTCATGGAGCTGTCGACACTATGACCCCACTACAGATAAGCGGTATAAAATGGAGATTTTTGAAGAAAATCTGTGATTTGGCTGCAAATTGTATACTATTAGTTTTTAATTGTCTACATGTGCATTTATCCTTGGTTGTACCAAACATTTTGTAGATTTTTGTTAAAAGGAATGGAACCTTTTTTTGGTTTTGTCTTTCTTTAAACACTCAAAAATATACTCATATATTGTTCTGTATATTAAAAAACAGTTTGAGTTATATTAATATTTGAAATATTGTGTGTTCCTGTCAGCTTCTGTGCAGCTCTTCACTCTGCAGATGCTTCCTCACATCTTCAACACCGATGAGTTCCACATTTTATCCAGCAGGGGGCAGCACACACTCATATTTACACACTCAACTGAGGCAGGAACACCACTGGACAAAGTAGGAAAAAAAAAAAACCTTTTTTTTTTAAATACATTTAAAGATACAGAACCTTTTTTTTTTTAACTTGCATATCAAACATGCAGAAATCTGATAAGATATTCTTATTGCCGTTGAAGAGTAAAACTGGACTGAACACACCAAAAGTTTAAAGTCTGTAGGTTCTGTGGCAGCAAAAGACTGCTGATGTTGCTTCTCAGGAAGTTATTAAAAAAGACAAAAACATGAAAAAAGGTGTAGGGTTACTTAGCAGAAATTTCAAATGATTTCAGTATTATGTAACTTGGATTTGGTTCTTGTTTTGTAAGTACAGGAGTAGTGAGAGATTTGTGTAACAGTTCTTTATGGGAACATACAAGGATTACAATACATAGACATTATATTATATTATATTAAAGTAATAGTTAAGACCTTTTACGTCCTGTGGACATTTATCTGACTTGTTGTCAGTGATAAACTGTGCCCACAAAAGTTAGGCCTTCTGTTAGAATGACTTGTGACTTTAATGTCAACTCACTCACAAGCAGGGCTTCTTCTTTTATTCACCAGGTACATCTGACTGATGGGAGTCTTTTTTACAGACACTAACAACCTGAAGATAAATGCCAACCCACGACTAAACAGAAAACCAGCAGGGACATCCCATCAGAACACATAACCGGAAAAGGTCCACCCCTTTATATCCCAAGTTTTCCCAGAAATCCCTGCAGCTCACTCTGTCTTGTATTCCAGTACATCAAAAACCTGATCATGGCTAATGAAAAAGCTAGATTAAAAATCTTGTCAATTTTGAAATGCATAATTATTTACATGGAAGAATTAGATTACTGTATTTGCAAGTATGGGAGCAGCTAGATGAAGCGCTTCCTGTGCAGCAAGGGGCACTTCCTGCAGAAATACTTTATTATTCCTGTCAAATAACCACTGCAGTGCACTGGTTACTGGAACGGCACTGGCACAAATCACTACCAAAATGTTGAGGTTGGAGTTGAACGACGGCAACAATCCAATTTGGTCTTAGATCAGTTTGGCTCATCGAGCCAATCAGAATTAAAATATTTATCGGAACAGGTAGGATATTAATCATTCAGAACGTCTCACAGAACCTCACCAGAATAAATCTGAACTGTCCTTTCAAGCTCTTTTGTAAAGATTATGTTGCTGTAACGATGCATGAGTGACGCGTACCTCAGGTGCAAAGAGAGACTGTGGCTTGGAAATCTTAATATGAATACATGGGGTCTATTGTTTCCATATGTTAGGTGGGATTTGGAGAAACACAGATCAGCATATTTGCAGTGACTTGAGGTGCTCCTTCACCTCCTGCAGACAACATTTGCAGGGTTAGACCTCTGAGTTATGTCAACTGTTAATGACTATTTATGATCAGCTGCAGAAATACAGTTTTTAATGTTTGCCAAATGTGAACAGGAGATGCAGCCTTACACCAGATGATACATCTCTACACCAGTCTACACTTTGCATTCACACTTCTTTCTTATGGAGAAAAAAACCCCACACACACCACTTTTTACTTGTTGCAAACAATCCTTTTATTGTAGCACATGTATAAAAAGTACACAGGACTTGCAGTAAATGCTCCTTCTATTCGCTACAAATGTTATTCAGCGCGTCAAACTGTTAGACAAAAGTATATTTTTATTTTTCAGATATTTCATGAACTGTTTTAGACCTAATGAGCATAAAACCTGCTTCAGTCACATAATTTGTTTATGGCTCTACAACAAACAACATCAAAATCATCAATATAAACAATAAGATGGGAGGATGAGAAGCTACGGGAGTATCAAAGAAAAAAAGAGCATTCTTAATGCTTAAATTGCTCTGATGAAGAGTGAAAGTGTCCAATCTAATGAAACGTCACTGGTTTTATTTCCCAATAATGACATTTCTGTAACCCTTGACGTGACTCAGCTTGTTACTATCGAAGTCCACGACCAGCTTCCTCAGCCCAGAATGAGTGGGAGTGAAGTCGATCTTAACTTTGGCTTCTTCTCCTGGCCCCACCGTACAGCCCAGCCTGTAAGGTAAATATTTAAGTATTAAAGTTGTGAAAGTGGAGGGAAGGGATTTATTATGGTTCCACCTCTGGAAGATAAATTACCACAAAAAAAGAACAAATACTTGTGACTTTTTATGGAAATGATGCAGACGGTTGTGCAGAGGGTGCAGGAACAGGTCACATGACAGCACGGACTGTACAGATACATGACTGAACAGACATAAACAATTTGACTTTTTAATAAAAATGGACAATAAATCTTTGCCTAACTCACATGATTCACTCAAATTTGAAGGAGTTACATTTGAAAGGCTTTTTTTTGTTCTATCCAAGTCTCCATTTGTGCATCAGTCCTGACTGATACATTCAGTCCAGATGCATGAATGATGAAGAGTGCAGCCACCGATCAATCATGCAACAACAAAACATCTCTCAGAGTTTGAATGTCAAAACAGGAAATAATACTTGTTTAAACGCGCCATAGATGGACTTTTCTTCCTTCCTACTCGGATGACTCACTGCTAAGTTGGACTCGGACATAATCGTACTACCTCTCAGAGATGATGCAACCCCCAGTGAGGTTTGCTCCCTCGATGCTGAAGCAGCAGTTCTCCAGTGGTTCTGGTAGAGGGTTCTGGACGGTAATTTCTGCAGCCAGCTTCCGATTTGCCTTGGGTTCACCCAGGATCTGTGGAGCACAGCCACTCTGAAGTAAATAAAGACACACTGTGCAGGTATATGAAGAAATCTGCACGTGCGTGCGTGCACATCATCTTATAGCTTCACAGTAACACAACATAAAGACGTTTGAATAGTAATCTATGACTAATATTGAGTTTTCAGCGCTTTAGTTGGCGTCAAAATGCTTTAAAAACTGCAAATGACACTGATGATACATAAATGTTAAAGTGAATGGACACGCTCTATGAAAGTGTAACTGGAGACTGAGAGCTGACTTTGTTCAATAAGTTAAAACAATTTCATTAATTGAATCTATTTTAATCTGGTTCCTTCCATGTTGCTTGTGCGTCTCAAAGCATGGCACTCTTTACAATCAAACTCGTCAACATTAACTTCTGCAGTATGGGAGCACAAAGTTTGTAACTATTCAACTGTTTGAAGTCCAGTCATAATGGCACTGCTCATTAAGAGTTTGTTTTTGTCATTTAGACAGTTATCTTCTGGACTTAAAGATAATTATCACATCTGCCTGTTTCCTCCCAGTCTAGTCAGACTCCTAACATTAAACAGTAACTGTGGTCCTCTTCATATTAGAGTTCGTCTGCTGCAAATGCTCTACTGCTAATTCACAACTTGTTGTTTCCTTGAAAACAGACAAATGATATTATCTATAACATAAATCTTTATTATCACATTTTTACATCTGCATTTTATATCATATTGCATTCTTTATAGTTTCCTGTAAATTTCAAGTATAAGATTATTGATAGTGAGTTAAGAAGTGGATCAAAGGTGGTTCTTTTAAGGGTAGATTAAGCAATAATATAAAAAACCCCATAAAGATGTAAAACAGGATTGTTCAGGCCTATGACAGGACACTTGAAATATGAGGAAGCAACTCTTTCTCTCTCTCTTTCTCTCTTTTTGTGCTTCAATCTTTGGTAAAAGTCAGGACACAATGAAAGACTGTGCTGACTATAAAAACATTATTTGCAGCTGCTTCCACCCTGTTCTCTGCTGATAACAGTAGATACCAGTGTTCTCCTTTTGCTTTCTGCAACATCAGCCTGTCTGTTTTGTACTCACTCTAACTTTGATCTCAGGATTGTCCAGAACAATGTTCCTCACAGCCAGTTGGGTCTCTCCAGTGGAGTAGTCCAGCAGCAGAGCAGCCAGACGGATTAAGTTGTCCTCTGTGAGCTGGCCACCATATTTGGAGTAATTCAGCCTAAGTGCAACTCGCCTCTCTAAAAGAAGAAGCATGCAGAGCATTTTGGTTTAAAAATAGCTGGCGGCATGTCAGCGACACACATGGTGACACGGCTCACCTGCTCCAGGAGAGAGCACCACGTTGAGCAGGTCTTTGAAGCCACAGTTCCCTCCCATAACCCCGCTGTAGGACACAACGCAGGATCCAAACACCAGGCGGCACTTCTTCTCACGTTCTGTGCCGTTAGTCACAACAGCGAACACGTCGAAGTCACAGCCCTTCTTCATGTCTGACGTCACTTTGATGCTGAGGTGGAGGCCTGAATCTGGGGTCTCCTGCAGCAGCTTGTTTTGGTGGTTGGCTTTCTTGAAAGCCTCCCGCTCTTCAGCCGAACCTGGGAATGTGAACGCACCACGCAATAAATGACAAAATGTTTACGCTGTGTCCCTAAAAACCATCGGACGTGACAAACTGGTAAAACTGTATGCAAAGGGCAACAATTGTCTTGCCGTTCTGTTGTAGAGTTATTGAGTTTCAGCTGTCTGACACATTAGACTCTTCAAGAGTTTAATGTTCAGAGGAGTTCATGGTCAAATTAGCAACAGCAGGTCCTGCGAAGAGAAACAGGCTCAAACTATAAATCCTCCTCCCTTGATCTTGACACTTGGTATGAGGCGTTTGTACTAATGTCTTGTGTTTGGCTTCAGCTAATGTGGTGCTGTGCATAAGGCCACACATTGTTTCTATCTGTCCGGATGACATTGTTCAAGATGGTTTGTTATAAAGCAGCTTAACAAATAAAGAACTTTTATAAATAATGTAACTTCATAAAGAATAGGCTTTCTCAGGATATCTTTTTAAATAAGCTCTGTCTTTTTCTAATTTCATCTAGTTTGACATTTATCATGCTAGGGATTGAGCAGATTGACAGCTGTGTTTAATGTTTCCTCGCTGTACTGTGATAGATTACAGATTATTTGCAAATGGTCAAATAACTCTTCTCAGATTTACAGACAGCAGCGGCTGCTTGTCTGAGATAACGGCTCATGTCTTTCCTCTTTGGCACCGAGTTAACACACACCTGAACCCTTCAGACCAGAACGCTGCCTCTGCTTTTATAGATGTCATAAAACAGAAGTGATCTGTCTAGTAGTTATCAACAGTTTCTTATCAGACGAGACAGCTTTCATAGAAAAGGCCAAACGTCTTCAACAAGGCAGGTGAAGGTTAAACGAGGGCCAGGTTTTTTTTTTTATCGTTCTTCAGAGGAATAAAGTAACTCTTTGTCAAAAGGTACAACAAATCGATGTGAAAGAATGCTACATTAGCTAACAGTAGACCAGTGCACTGTGGAATGACACTTTAATTTGTCGCTGTTTTCTCAACAGAACATTTGTTTTATTTACTTCAATTGAAAAAAACTGGATATGATCCCTTTTTTATGACCTGACGCATTAAACCACAGACAAAAGAGGTGCAGTTTGCAACAAAGCATACAGCAGAGTTTGCTACCTTCAGGGTACTTGTAGAGATGAGTGATGTCTTCTTTGGCGTCACTGCCGACGCTCTTGGTGCTGATCTTCTGACCCACCACAGTAGATGTAGTGACGGTTGAAGTGCTGCCGTCTTTTTTCTTCATGAACGTGACGACGTCGGCATTGACTTCAGCAAAAACAAATGGGGCGTCATAGCTGAAGGTGAGCTCGCCTTCCTTGATGGCCTTGAGAGGAACGGGTCCGCAGCAGTAAACACCTGGGACACGTGGAAAATATCAGAAATAAACCCGACTGATCCCTGTCTCAAAGGAAGAAGAAGAAATATGTTTAAATAGTATTTGTCACCTTCACTCTTCTCCTGGGGCGTGGGGTCACTGGCCTGCCAGCCATTAAACTCAGGTTTGAGATCAGGCCTTGTCATCCAGCTCTCCACCCAGCAGTGATAATTCCTGCAGACATAAACGCACCATAACTTTTAATGTATGGAGGACTGCCTCTGGTGCAAAGAAACCACTTGTACTCACTTTATCTGTGAGCAGTTATAAAAACCACAATGAAAAGGAGTTCAAACCAGATCATTTCTTTGGACTGAATGAGTTCCCCGTTTTCATTGACGTAGCGCTCAATCACCAGGTTGCTGTTAGTGTCGTGGGCAGACAGGTAGTTGGTTATGACTCGACAGGGGATGCCCAGGGCTCTGGAAACTGATGGCATCAATAATAACATAATGATGATACTCAAGGAGAGTCAGACTCTCATATAGAACTGTATTTTTACATGTCTGGTAATGTGATATATTGTGTGTGTTGGGCATAAATAAAATGTGTTTCCTCTAAACATATCTTACCTGAGCAGGCCACTGCAGCGAACACCCAGCACTGTCCATAGCGAACAGGCTGACACGCTTCTTTGTCCCAGTTACGAAGAATTTCAACACTGCCCCGCCAAAACAATGGACTCACTCCTCCATCATAGCCACCTTGCCATTTTCCCAGCAACACCCCTTTGTCGTCATTACAGTTCACCTGCCAGACAGGTTTCACATGCAAAATGAAAGGTTATTGATAAAAGAAACATATTTATGTATTAAACCAAGAAATGATGACGTGTGAACAGATTAAAATGAGCAGGTTATACCATGGCGCTCAGCACCCGGGACACGTAGATGGGATTTCTTCTCCCCGAGCAGTCTTTGCCAGGATTACGCAGACATTTGGGATTTGTATCCAGAATTCTCAGACAAATATCCAGGATTCCACTTTCAAACTGTATCAACATCAAGAAAGGGACGTTTAGTCTTTATTGATCTGTCAGCAAAAACAATAAAAGCTGTGAAGAAACAGTTTAAGAGAAACACATAGAAAAAAAAAACTTTATAGAATTATGATGTGAAGAGTAAACTAGAGAAATTGCATTTCTTGCAAAAATGCAGGGTGAATGCTTATTGCAGAAAAAAATGGGTGAAAACAGCTGAAATTAGCTAAAAAATGCTTAATTGTAGCTGAAGTACAAGAACAAGCCTAAGTTAGCAGAATAAAGCAGAAAGAACACATATTTCCCAAATTAGGTTTAAATAAGCAGAAATGAGCATAAAAATTAGGAACCTAACTTAAAAAAGCTAAAATTAGTAGAAAATAGCTGAAAAGTAGCTGAAAAGACAGAAAGAAGCTTAAACTACCAGAAGGAAGTGGAAGGAACTGAAATTAGCTTAAAAAAAAGTGGAATTAGGTGGAAAAGCTAAAATTAGCATAAAAAGCTAAATAGTAACTAAAATAGCAGAAAAAGCTGAAACTAGCAGAAAAAAGCTGAAAGAAGTATTACAAGCTGAAATGATCAAAACGAAGTTAACTGGGCTGAAAATAGCAGAAATTCCCATAAAAGTCTTGACTTGATCTGAAAACAGCTGAAATTAGCTAAAATTTTTGAAAATAATAATAATAATAATAATAATAAAAATAACAAAATAAATAAATATTAAAAAATAAAATGGTAGCTGAAAAGGTAGAACAAGCTAAATAAGCATAAGAAAGCAGAAATAACACGTTTGCCCAAGTAGGCTGAAAGAAGCAGAAATAAGTACAAAGCACAAAAATGGAAATTATCTGAAAAAAGCTGAAATTATCATGAAACAGCTGAAAAGTAACAGCAGAAAGAAGCTTAGCTAGACAAAGGGAAGTGGAGAGAGCACATGTGTGCTCAAATAGGCTGAAAGAAGCAGAAATAAGCACATACAGTGGAAAATATCTGAAAAAAGCTGAAATTTGTACACACAATAACAACCAGCTGAACTGTAGCTAAAACGGCAGAAAAAAAAGCTTAAATTAACAGAAGGGAGCAGAGAGAGAAAGCACAATTTTGCTGAATTAGGCTAAAAAATGTTTAAATTAGTGCAAAGAAAATATGGAATTAGCTGAAAAAGCTAAAATTAGCATTAAAACTGCTAAATAGTAGCTAAAATAGAAAAAAAAACTGAAAATTGCAAAAATAAGTTGAAGGGAGCATAACAAGCTGAAATTAGCGGAAATAAGTTAGAAGAAGCACAAAAATGTTGTAGTTAGAAGAAAGGATATGAAAGGAGCACACAACAGCTGAAATTAGCTGAAAGTAGCTGATTTTTTTAAATTAGCACAAGGAAGCTGAAAGACGCTGAACCATAACAAAATGTGAAAGGAGCAGTAAAAGGTTGTAAACACATCTAAAGATTTGAAGGATGTAAAATGTGCTCAATTGATTTTATATGAGAAAAAAAATGGCAGAAGAGGCTAAATATTCCAAAAAGCTAAAGTTGCACCAATACTAAATATCATGGCACTGTTCTCCTGAACGAGCTGAACATTTTGATTTATGATTTGTTGAAATTGCACAAAAATTGTGGAATGAGAAAGATGCCGAAAAATGTACGGAAGACAAATGAATCAAAATTGTGTGAATGCTTCATAAACATTCACACTATTAGGTGTAAAATTAAGGCTACCTACAGTACCAAAGTGTACCATCATGTTAAGGTTTATGCAATATATAACATCATTGATTTATTGGTGCATATTGCTTCTCTCTTATCGGTAAGAAAGCGATTTAATCCTCTCAGACACAGAGCTGGCTTATCTGACAGATTGTGTGTATGATGTAGAGGGCTGACAGTGCCAGTGTTGGTGTTGGTACCTGGCCAAAATTCCAGGGAGTGGGAATGGGATGCTTATAGTTGCCCCGAAATATGATTCAATCCTGAGACAAGACGTACTCTTCCAAACTCTGCTCATTGTCCATGTATACTGCATCCCCTGTTGCCAAGACATAATACAAATGATGTCTCATACATGTTCTAACCCGAATGTGACTGATGATGTGGTGGTGTTCGTTTCTTTGGAACAAATTCCTGAAACGCTGAAGCATTGCTTGAGGTCACACAATAATTAAGTTTATGGCAATTTTCATGTTTGATTTGTTCATTACTGTTCCTGAGTAGATCTTATCAGGCAGCATCACACTGTGTGTTTGCCCACCTGGACACCAGGGGTTAAAGAGCAGAATGAACTCAATGCTTGCCGACTGGCCCAGGGTGAGTGTGTAGCGGCCAATGGGAGCATTGGGAGCAGAGCAGATGGACAGGGCCACCATGTCCCCGGCGGGACTGATTACGGCGGCGCTCCAACAAGACGTGTCAATGGTAGAAGACAGGCCGAAGCATGCCCTGGTGCCATACTGCTCAGAGGGCTGAGGACCTGTACAAAACAGAGAAAGTGTTTGAAAGGGAGAAGTGACTTCATCAAAACATTTTTTTTAATTAAACCTTTATATATACAGGTTAGTTCCCATTGAGCCTCAGGGATTCATTTACGAGACCTGTTACATACAAAATACAGAGGAAAAGAGAACATGAGAGTGGAGGAAGCTATCCAAGGCCAGCGGGGAGGCCAAATTCAGATGAACAACAATTGTTTTTGGCAGACTTTACTGACATGTCTGACTCAGTTCTGCTCGTACACTCAGTGTTGAATCCAAACAGTCAGATCCATGAATATTGTGCTGGTTTGTACTTGTTAGCTTTCTCCTAGGTTGAATCCTTCATGTTGGCAAGTTCTAAGAGCTGCAAGTGGCCCACGATTCTCAGAAATCACGTCCAACTTACAGTAATTAGTCTGAGAGCTCAAAGCACAGAGTAATCCTTCATATAAGGCAAGTAGCTTTACTAATGCCAAAATTGCTGTCAATATCTTCCTTATCAACCAATAACCCAGGTATCCGCCTATTCCAAAAAGCAGAAACCCTGTTATCATAAAGCCAATTATGCATGTGTCTTCTACATCCTCAACAGACAGCACAGACAGACACATCATCTTCCAAACACACCCAGGAATCCATGACATATCCAGCTGCAATGGCCCTTCAGGGCATGAGGGTTCTCCTGGACACTGTCTTCTGGTAGAAAAAAATGTTATCAATTGCGTTGAGGGACCAGCTGACCAGATCCATGATAAATTTCAATTCGGAAGATGTGTAAAGAGAGGCTCTGAGGAGGTTCACAGGACAAGAGAGCAAAAAAGCAGGAGGGAGGGAGGAGCGGGTGAAAGTGACCATCTTCGTCGAGAGCGAAAGAACAAGTGTAACTCTGTGTTTTCACAGCCCTTTCTAAGTTTGTTTAAAACTTTTATATGTTTGTGCATGAGTACTTGGCCTTTTCCACCCAGATAAATCAACTAAAGCAAGTACCGGTACAAATATTTGGACCGCCTCATCTTTACTGGCAACAATTGTTTAAAGTATGCATTTGTGTAAAACTTGATAGTGTTATCCACAGTTATGCACATGCTTCCCTCCTGGCAAGCAACGCTTCCTGTTGCATCCGACGTTGTGCGAGTGTCTGATAAAAGTCTTCATACGAGTTTCTTCCATTGAAAACGGAAAAGAATCAAATGGGTTTCAGTTTTTGTATTCTGGACAGAAGCATTTGAGGCTTCCAGCAATAACAGAAAACTTCATTGGTACATGCTTGAGTTAACAATGGAGAACAGAGCACATCTTTCAGCTACAATGTCAAAGCCTTCATTTTTTTCCATTAACGTTGCTGCTCCCTTTCCCTTTCCACTTTCGAATTGGTAACAACAGAGGTAACGTCAGGAAACAGTTAGCGAAAGGTGGAAAAGTGTACACTGACTTCCTGGACAACAGGAAACAAGCTCAGTGCTTTTCTGTTTGACAAAGCTTCAATGCAAAATTGTTGTTTCAGTGACTGCTATACAGTACATGAACTGTAGAAGAAACTTGTTTTTGTGTTTTAGTCCAATAAAGAAATTACTCAAAGGAGCTAGCACCTGTTTCTGCTATGCAGTCAAGTGAGCTGACACCCAGCTGGAAGCTCCCAGATCGCAGATATAAGCTGATGGTGAACGGCTGGCCTCGCCTCACGATGAGTCGGTCCACCCCATTGAGATCAGTGCGATGGTCACAGTTGTTGAAGTCACACTCCAGGTTCAGGTGATCGATGTCCAGAGCTTCAATGAAGAAAACACAAACATGGGACCATGACTTAAAATTACGGTACTCTCTTGTATGAGTTCAAAGTTTATTTAGTTGTGATTTTAACTTTGTGTTTGGGTAAAAAGTTGGAAAATATATCATTTTGTGAAGATCCCAGTACAAGTTTTGAAGTATGAATCAGGAATTTTCATGTCGTTCACAGCAGGCCACACAACTTGTTGTTTTTTTTCAAGTTCCATGTAGACTTTGGTCAGGTACAATCCTGTTCCTTCATGGTTGTGCATAAGGCTCGCATTTGGAGTAACTCAGACAGTCACTCCCTGCACATTCAGCCTCTCTAAGAGTTTGCAATGACAAATAAAGTCACACCCTTTGAATTCCCGTTCGAATGAGTCGCCAGGGCCTTCTGATGATGCAACCCTCACTCTGATGAAGCTGCTCTGTAAGTGAGCATCTCCCCAAACACTGGGTCATTGTGTAAAATCAACCAGTGAAACCATCGCGAGGTGGTGATGTCAAGTCTGGGCTGCAAACTGAAGCGAACAAAGACAGAGCTATTAAGACTTCCTGCTGTTTTACATGAACTCGTACTCTCAGAACTGGTCTGGGATCCAGCGTTCGTTTTGTCTGTTAACTGATCACGGTCTCGGTCCAAGAAGTAATTGAAGTTGTTTGGGCTTTTCTTAACTCGTGCAATATGAGCTGCCCAAAACTACGAGAACAACCCTGGAGAGCAATTATTGTTTAAGAGGTCGCTGAAGAACCATCTGGTGAATAAAGCTTTACTCTAAAGGCAGGAGAATCCATTAAAACCGGTGAAAGAATCTGAAAACTATTACTAAATTAATGCCATGTGCCGATCTGTAGCTTAGATCCATAATAAGAAAAACAGCGATGTGCTATACGTGATGCTTGGGAGAAAGAACGGACATTAAAAAACACCCCGTCAACATTACAGCTGAATTAGTTTAAAGTGAAGCAGCTGCAGCATGTCTGCACACATATGGTGCACCATCAGACATCCTTCACCTGCAGCTAATTCCTCACCCTTAGTACAAAACCGAAATGCTTGTGCTTGTGTGTTTTTCTCTCACATGCAAACACTGTGCAAAGCCACTACCCTTCCAAACACGCCCCCTCCGACACAAAGACACGCTCTCACCATCAACACTGAGACCAGTGTGAACCTCAAAAGGCCTTTTCCACAAAAAAATAAATAAATAAATAAATAAAATAAAAAAAACTAGCTGACATAGTACGAGCAACACTGTTTTAATCCTGGAAATACTGCTATGCAAACAGTACGAGGAGAAAGAAACTTTCAGTCCTGCAGGTGACGCCCACGCTCACCTCAGGTCTCCACCTCAGACACTTTAGGACCCAATGAATGCTTCTATGCATGTGCACCAAATGGAAACTGTCACTGGTGTTTGGGTGTTCAGCAATTTAAATGCTCCGAATTCTTAAAGGGTGAATAAGAAATGTAGACAGGAGAAAAAGCTCTCATCAAGAAGTTTTTTTTTTATATTTTACATTTTGTTTTTATGACATCCAGGATGAAAACTTCTAACCTAGTTGAACATTAGAATGTTAATTGCTCATTTGTGGCACTTCATAAATACTCGGACAGGGTAATAAACTGCGTGGTCTGGATCTGCCTTTAAATATAGAATCAATAATTGGACACTCCAGCTGCTCCCAGCTGCCATGTTAGCCCTCAAAGTCTCTGAGCAACTGTCGCCTGATTAAACCCTGGTTATCTTTAGATATTGAGCATGCATCAGGGTTATCTTTATATGTTCAGATGTCACCGTGAGAAGCTTTCCTTCCAGCGCTGTGTTGCAGGAGTGGACAGTGGGAGAACTGGGCTTACTTTAGGAACTATGCATTGCAACTTGTTGATGACAGCAAGAGATGTGTGTGAAAGTTTAACCCTGCAGGAGCAGCACTGATCCACAGCACTGACACGACTAAACTTTGGGTATGTAGTAACCGTCACTGGACATATCATCCGTCATTTATCAATTCCGTGATTTTAATATAATTGTTTATGCATAGTTTAGTTCTTTGGAAGTAGTTTTAATTAAATCAGCGTGAAAATAAACTTGAACACAAAGTGGAAGAACTTAAGAACCTGCGGCATAGGTGCTGGATGTTTTACTTAAATGGGAAGGAAAAAAAAATCTAACTCATTAATTTATTTATTTATTCAAGTATTTTCCCATAATCAGAGTTCTCTCCATCTCTATCATTTATTCGGGTGTTTGTTTGACCACCACAGCTCAGTGCATTAATGACTAAGAACATTAACAAGAATAACAGCTATTTACAGCTTCAAACGAGCAGAATTTACCAGCTACAGAGGACATCACAGTTCAGATAGATAGAAATAAAACAGAATATCTATCTATCTATCTATCTATCTATCTATCTATCTATCTATCTATCTATCTATCTATCTATATATCTATCTATCTATCTATCTATCTATCTATCTATCTATCTATCTATCTATCTATCTATCTATCTATCTAATTAAGCTAAATTAAAAACTGCAGCTAGATCATATTTAAGTTCATTGAGTGGTGCATTTTCATAAATAATTTGAATAATAAATATATAAAAAGCACTTTGACTTCTCACTCTGATTTTAAGGTATAAAATGTGAAGAAAAATAATAAAAATGTTCTCAGCTCACTGTCACAATGTGAGTAAAACATTTACACATCTGTGCAGGTTTTTTTTTTTTTTTTTTTTTTTTGGCTCCATGCGTTTTATTAAGTCTTTAAATAATTTCCTAAAGAGCTCATCCAGAACTGCAAACTCTAAACAGTGCATCAACTTGCCCTCAGAGGATCGTGAGATATTAAAATGCAAAATAATGACCTTCAAGTTGTTTGTCTTCCAAAGAATAAACATGTAAACTGAAGCAGTTTTCTTAAAGAGAAAAGGTGAATGTGCAGTTTCATCATGACTTCCAGAAATAAAAGCATAGCTTTGGTCATCCACTCTTAAGCCCTCTATCCCACTTTGAAACCGCCTTTATTCACAAACCCACATTTATTTATTTGTTTATTTGTTGTGATGCATTCAGTGGATGCTAACAGTAGAGTTGATGTTGTTTAAAAGGAAGAAAAAAAATCATATTTTGATTTATTGCTGTTTTTGTTTGTTGGTTTGCTCAGATGGGCTTCCATCTGTCTCAGAATTCATGTTGCCTGCACGGAGTGTCTCAGAGGATGTATAAACAACAATTATCATTTGTTAATGTCAGATTTTATTTTAATTATTTAGACTTGTTTTTCCAGCAACAAACTCTCAGCTGGTCTATGTTTCTAACAATCTTCTACAGTGTTTATACCACAATGTGATGTTGACAAAACAACTTGGTTTTATTCATTCATTTGATGCAGTCTTTATTTTTCTCCAATGCTATGTCATTCTGCGACAAACTGGTTTAACATTATTCAGTTTTATTGTCAAAGTTAAAGTAAATACAGTGTGTTTACAACTGATTTTCATACATTTTTCTCAGAGCAAGTTTCATCAGTTGGAACGAGATTTGCTCTGATATTGCACCGGTCGGCCTGTCAATCATTCATAAGTACGCCCTGAGCCATTACCTCTGATAAGAAAAAAAAGCATTATTCTACATTGTAATTACTAAATGCAATTTCCTGGAAGGTAGGACTGTAATTTGATGGATCATTAAGCTCTTATTTCTAAATACATATTTTAAAATCACAGCAACAAGAAAATAGAGTAAGTAAGCTTGCTGATAAATGTTCCCATT
>JARVGS010001636.1:5945106-5955885 GCA_031762315.1 Hypsolebias antenori | reverse complement strand
CTCTGCAAAGCTTTTCTTTCTGCAGCTGTGCAGCCTCCATGCCACATGTTGATGCTGGAGCACAGGATGCTCTCCACAGCACACCTGTAGAAGGAGGTGAGGACTGAGCTTTCTAGACCAGCATGTCTCAGATGTCTGAGGAAGTAGAGTCTCTGATGAACTTTCTTGATTAGGCTGGTGGTGTTGTTGCCCCAGCTGATGTCGTCATTCAGGTGCACACTTAAGCACTTGTAGCTGGAGACCACTTCCACTGCAGATACTCCTATGTTTGGGTTGGTGGCGGTAGTGGGGGAGATGTACGTGTATTTGTTCCTTCTGAAGTCCACGATCATCTCCTTCGTCTTCTTCACATTGATCTCATGGACATATGGGGCAGTGCCACTGGATTGGCAGACTGGGGTGGTAGTTCCCCTCTTCAAAAAGGGGGTCTGGAGGATGTTCTCCAATTACAGGGGCATCACTCTCCATATCATCCTTGGTAAGGTCTATTCAGGGGTACTGGAGAAGCGAGTTTGATCATTGGTCGAACCTCAGATCCTGGAGGAACAATGTGGGTTCCGTCCTGGCCGTGGAACAATGGATCAACTCTTTACCCTCACTAGGGTCCTCTAGGAGTCATGGGAGTTTGCCCATTCAGTCTACATGTGTTTTGTGGACTTGGAGAAAGCATTTGACAGTTTTCCTCGAGTTACATCGTGGGAGATGCTCCGTGAGTATGGGATTGGAGGCCTGTTGTTCCTGTTCAGTCCCTATACAAGCGGTGTGAGAGTTTGTTTTTCATTGTCGATTGTAAGTCAGACCCCTTCAGGGTGGGAGTTGGACTCCACCCAGGCTGCCCATTGCCACCGATTCTGTACCTAACTTTTATGGACAGAATTTCTTTGTGCAGTCGGGGGCGGGGAGGGTTTCTGGTTTGGTGGCCTCAGGATTCCATCTCTGCTCTTTGCAGATGATGTGGTCCTGTTGGCATCATTGTGCCGTGATCTTCAGCTCTCACTGGTGCGTTTCGCAGCCGAGTGTGAAGCGGCTGGGATGAGAATCAGCACCTCCAAATCTGAGGTCATGGTCCTCAGTCAGAAAAGGGTGGATTGCTCTCTTCCAATTGAGGGTGAGGCTCTGTCTCAAGTGGAAGAGTTCAAGTATCTCAGGATTTTGTTCATGAGTGAGGGAAGAATGGAGAGGGTGAGACTGACAGATGGATTGGTGCAGCGTCTGCAGTATTGCGGACTCTGTACCAGTCCGTTGTGGTGAAGAGGGAGCTGAGCTGTGAGACAAAGCTCCCTGTTTACTGTCAGTCTACACTCCTACCCTCACTTGTGACAATGAACTCTGGGTAGTGACTGAAAGAATAAGATCACGGATACAGGCGGATGAAATGAGTTTCCTCAGCAGGGTAGCTGGACTCTCCCCTTAGAGACAGGGTGAGAAGTTCACTTGTCCAGGAGAGACTCAGAGTAGAACCGCTACACCTCCACATCGAAAGGAGCCAGTCGAGGTGGTTTGGGCATCTGGTAAGGATGCTTCCTGGGTGCCTCCCCAGGGAGGTGCTTTGGACATGTCCAACTGGGAGGAGACTCCAGGGAAGACCCAGGACATGCTGGAGAGGCTGACTCTCGGTTGCCCTGGGAATGCCTTGGGTTTCTCCAAGAAGACCTAGAAGAGATGACCGTGGAAAAAGAGGTCTGGGCCTCCCTGCTCAAGTGGCTGCCCTTGCAACCCGACCTCGGAATAAATGGAAGATAATGAATGGATGGATGGATTGATTGATTAATTGATTGACTGACTGATGGATGCTTATGTTTTTAAGCTTAAGGTTCATTTAGCCAACAATCCTAAATTTATTTCTGTTTGGTTCTGGCATATGGGTCTACTGTAGAGTTAGTTAATTGCAGCTTCTTTTTGCCCCAAGTAAGCCTATAAACCCCACAAATAAAATATGCATTAGCCAATGTGAATCTTGCTGAGTGACCAAAATGGTTTGGGTCTAATCCTGCTGGGCAAATACCTTGGCCCAAATACAGCTTGAATAGCTTCACAGAAATGGTCTGAGCACTCTTGTCTAATTGTTTGCTTCATTTGAACTTGCTTCATTTGAACTTTTTTTTTTTAACATCTGTGATAAGCCCTAAGTTTTGGCTAGCAGTCAAAGTCGAGAACAATCCAGGCTGCCTTCCCTCCAGGATGAAAGCCGGCCACAGTGGGTCAACGCTCAGTTTCGTCCCCCTCCCTTCTGCCTCCTCCTCAGCCTTACATGAAATCCAGATGGGCTATCCATCCAAAGCAGCAGGAGACACATCCTTGCTGGATGAATCAGTGAATCAGAAGATTTGAGAGGCACCACAAGCATGCACACAGTGAACCAGACATAACCAGACAGAGAAATAAACAAAGAGATGAAGATTTACACCAGAAATATTGCCCCACAGGAAACCTCCAGCACACACCCATGCCGGTTTGTTAAGCACCCATGTAAATATGTACGTTGTCCACATTTGATCACTCAGACATAAACACATGCATGCATAAACATTTCTATACACAAACACATGACCTGGGTGCTCTGTATTAATTTCCTCGTCTAATTCTCCCCCATCAGAGGTCAAGCCGCAGGGCGAGTGCATGTAGCATGATTCACTTCAAAGCAGCATTGGCCCACATGCAGACTTAGACACAGCAACATCCAGTTTTGATTGTCTATAAAACATGAGTCAGGCTGTGAGTACATACCCCAGTCTGCAATAAAATGGTGGGAACACACCGACTTGCTTCTTACAAATCAAACCACAGCATCACTTCTTGGATCAATTACCTGCATACATTTTCTCTCTGTGGGTCTATTTTATGTAGCTTTATGGCTACAGGTTGTTTACATCCAACACAGGAGGGGAGACGTGTAGGGAGTGTTTGCTGGCTTTGGAAGGCAGCTGGGTGTTTAATAGATGTCCCAGTGGCCTTCATAAGAAGTGTTCTTTCTAAGGAATGAATGTCTGGGCAGCGTATAAACGTCATGGCTCATATCTTGATAGGGCAAGATGAAAGTCTGAAGGAGAATACAAACAGGGGATCTGTCTCTCCTCGTTTTGCTTTCTCAGGATCAGCAACCTTATCAGTGTCTGGTGATCTGCTCCTGCGACTGTGACATAATTTCCTGCTGGCCTCTTGCATGTCAAGATTAACGGGTGTGGGAGGTGGGGGGTGGACCAAGAGCCTGTGATCTGACATTTTTGTTCTTTTAATAAAAAGAGGAAACCAGGTCCTCTCTTTCAAATCTGTCCACACTGCAGATGTGTTTGGAGGACTTGGGGTTCTGTAAAAGTAGATTTTAGGCATGTTCGAACACTGTTAGAAAACACGAGCTGCTCCACAGCTACATTCCAGATGTCACTGGGGCTTTGCATGTTTGCATTTGTCTCTGCTTGATGTTCGTTTTGCATTCAGGTGACAATGCCGGATCAATGTTGGCCTTAAATGTTCTAGCTGTTCATTTCCTAAGTAATTGTAAATCCATCAGTCTTTCGAGCTCCATATAACACATTCAATTTTTACAGCTAATAAAAGATGAGGCAGATGCCCTTCCAACATTTTTAATTGCTTTCCATCTGTCCCACTTTAACACATTGATTCCCACTGAGGTTTTCTAATGAGAAATCACATTCTAATACAGTGAGGAGATCCTACAGGGACGGAAACACATCCCTTCAATAACAAGCTGTCATTCTATAAACATATCTGTTCCTTACTAAAACATTAAGCATCGACAATATGTTTACATCCCATTTTATACAATTCTCATGTGTCCCAAATCCTATTTAGAACCAACCCTCACTGGGAAACAGTTTATACTGCAGTTACCTCACACCAACATGTGAGGTAACTAAATGAGCTAAATGAACTCTACAAACGTGTAATATAGTGCAAAAATCCCCAATGAGAACATCCTTAGGTTTTGCCATAACACCTTTAATTGAAAAGTGTTTGTCTAAATTCGTATTAAACCCACTTCTTAATCCATAAAACATATTTACACCACATTCACAGGTTGAAAATCATGCAAGCATTTTGTTAACCTAAGACTTAATGTTGGTTTAGGGACAACTTTTATTTTCAATACAAAATGTGGTCTCAAAGACTGCGAAGTCAGTTGTATTTTAATGCACATGTTATAAATATGGAAATGTACAGGCTCAACTAGATGATTCTAAGGCAATGCACAAGAGTTATTTCAATGTTTAAATGCACAAGTTTAGAAATCATAGCATCCTCAGGCTCTGGCATGTCATGGCGGCTGTCTCCATGATCCGCCGTCTGCCTGCATGGACTAAACTCTATAGACCGTTCGGTTCTGCGGGGAAACCTTGGATGTTCTCCGTCTGCCAGACCCAGTTCTGGAGGGCAGTCTGGAAGGGTAGCTGCTGTGGTCCTGGTTATCATCATGCTGCTGATGGGACTCACTTACAAGACCACGCCGCTAACCGAACCGCACTGCTAAGAGTATTATGCTGCTAACTGGACCATGTTGCTAAGATAACCTCACTGTCAGAACCACTCTGCCAATAGGACCATGCTGCTGTTGATTTATTTATTTTTCACTTTGGGCACCTTGCTTCTGTATTTTTTTTGCATGCTTTGGTATAGCCAAACCGAACTTATGACAATCACGTTGCTATTGTTCGGTGTATTGTTTTGCACAATTAGTGTTTAGCATATATCGTAGACCTTTCATGTATAGTTAGGCATTCATTTAGCATATATCTTAGTTTATATCTTAGATCCTTATTTGCTGTTTCTTTTTACACTTTATATTTTGATATTGTTGGGTGTAACTGGGACCCTGTGTGCACAATGTACCACATGTGATGAGAATAACAATAAAGAACCTTGACTTGACTTGACTTAATCCTCTAGTAGACTCTTCTCCACTATCTGCTTTTAAGTTGCGGCTCCGATCTGCTTTGGGTCTGTGTAGATTACTCATTAACTCATCAGTTAGGTCAGTATTAACCTTTAATATTCACAGAGCTGTCTTAAACAGGTAAGGTACTCATTGTTCATAAACTTTCTACAGAATCACTTCAAAAGCTCTTAACAAGGTGCTGTAAGATTTATGAATTAGCTACCCAGTGATTCAGTTTATAAGAAAGTGGGTAAATCTATATTTCATGCAGGACCAATAAAAAAAAAAGACCAATGTGTTTTTTTATGCATCCCAGAAATGATGGCCTAACAAGCACTGAATTTAGAGCTGCTAAATACTAGTATGTAAAATCCATTCAATCTGAGTTATCAAGATTCACAAAACATAGAGCTTTCTTAATTAGGTCACAACTTATTCTAGCATTTTAGACATTCAGCATAATTTGCACATGGAAAGTTGCTGAACCGAGGAAGTAACCAGGGTACCCAAGAATATTACACTTTGACAGGCCCTAATGGTTAATGTTCAACTGTTTTTGCTCGTGCAGGCTAAGCTGTTTACACAAGGGTGTTTTGGGAAAGAAGGATCTGAAAAGGCTGCCTGCTGCCAGGCCATGGGAAACACAGAGAAACCCACACATGCAGCTGAGGCCAACTGCTAGATACACAGACAGTGTTGTTTCAGGTTATCCTGAGGACAACAGGTGTGTGGGTGTGAGAGAGAACGAAGTAGCTTGCAGAGGGTTGTCTCCATACTGTGTGGTCGCATGTGACCAGTCAAGTGTAAACTCAGCAGATCACAGAGGCTGTGGTTGGTTCTTGCCAGGAGAGGAGACAAAGCTGGTCAACGGGAGGGTTTATTTCAAAAAGCCTTTTTTATCGAAGTGGAATGTGATTGGTTTAAACAACGATTCTGTGATTTACAGATCTTGACATGTGCATGAACGGTGGTGTTTGCTTCGTCTGCAAGGAGTGGGACAGCATGACAACGTGCTTTATTAAAATACCACTGAGTCACCACAATCCTGAGTAAATCTGATCTGTCAGCCATCCCCACCCCTGTTTTCCACTGTCTCAAGTATCTGTGTCATTACTTGCCTTCTTGTTGTCTCATTTCACTCTGACTGCTGTACCATTTGTGAACCAAGACCTTCTGAAACCACTTGACCTCACAACTGTCCTACAAGTTCCAGCGAACACAACATTTGGTGTTTTACATCTGGTCACTTTAGCGTAAGACAGTTATTTATGACGTCAGAGTTTTATCATCAGTATAATGTGTGTGTTTCTACATCTGGTTGTGTGCACAGATACTGTATGTCCTGCCTCTGATCAGCTGTGATTCACTTCTGATGATCTAATCCCCAAAAAGAAAACTACATGCAGCACCACTGGCTGATTATGGAAGTAAAGACAGCCTGCCTTTGTGTAAGAAGATAAGATGAAATCTTTAAAACACTGCACAATGTGTTGGTTTAACAGAGACTCAGCAAGTCTGACCCACTGAACTGCTACGTGATAGAATGCATTCAACAGTTATTGTGTAATATAAAATATGGCATAAAGGATACTTTATAATGCAGTAGAACATTTGAAACTACAAAGTACAACATGATGCAATACATCACGGTACAGTATGAGAAAATTATAGAGTATGATGTGATGCATTATCAAATGCTACACATCCACATATATTTACATCAGGAGGTTTTACACCTTTACTGATGTTATAAATAACTCTTGATCGATATAAACTAACACTTTTAGATGAAAAGTAAAAAATAAATATCCTCAAAGTAATGCAAATAAAATAAAAATACAATATGTAATGTAAAAAAAAAGTAGGGGGTTGGGGTGGCGCAGAGGCTAGAGAAGGTGAGCCTGTGATCAGACAGAAGATCCCCGGCTCTAATCCACAGACCAACAACATCAAAATGTGGGTGAGAAAAGTGAAGCACCCACACCTGCCCCACTCGGGGCCCTTGAGCAAGGCACTTAAGCCCACCATCTGTTCCCCTGGGCCCCCTAGATGGCAGATCTCTGCTCCACACAGAGAGCTGTGGTAGCTCGGTGTTCTGTGGTTACATCAGCAAAGTCATCCTGCGTAAAATAATTGCCACGTCTTCATGTGAGTTAGTTCACTGTGGCGACCCCTGAGGAAGGGAGCAGCCAAAAGAATAAAAATAAAAATAAAAATAAAATAATGTGAGATAAGTCAGGGCTTAAATATCCTTCTCCTTTAAAGCAACTGTCCTAATTCATATAGGAGAAAATATTATAGAAAGTACAAGTAAGAGGACGGATATAAAAGGGTTTCCAAGGTCCTAAGTGAGTTCTGCTAAATCCATCATCAAGACAGGGAAGCCACATGGGGGCACGTGCAAATCTACTGAGAAGGAAACCGTCCTCACAAACTGAGTGACAGAGCAAGAAGGAGAATAGAGACAACAAAGACACCTGTGATCACCCAGAAGGAGTAATTCAGCAGGTGAGATGGGAGAGACTGAACATACAACAACTGTTCCCTCTGTTCACTAGTCTAAGCTTTATGGAAGTATGGCAAACAGAAAGATCATTAAATCTAGAGTTTGTCAAAGTCTAGTTGAGTTTTGTAAAAGCATTAAGGTGTAAATATACAAAAAAAAAAGAGGCTTCAATTGGTATGAATGTTTCATGTTTGACTTTTGGCAGATGATAGGAGTTCATTCTGAAATAGGCCCTACTCTGAGCAGTGTTTGGTTTGACACCCATGAGCATTCCTCCCTCACTGTGTAGATAAGATACTCTGTTGATAACTACACACAACCTTGCTTCAAAGAAACAAACAATTTTTCTTAAGCACAAAGTGCCATTCAAGGCAGACACACACAGATGAAGTGGTACAAACACGGGGAAGAGACAACAATCACAAGGACTAAACATAAAAATGAGTTTGTGGAAGTGAAGACTATGAGGTGCCGTTTGTAAGTTACACGGTCAAAAAATTCACAGCAATATTTTTGCTTTATTAAACCTTTCATTAAAAAACTACCTTTTTCCAAGTCATATTTTCACCATGTCATTCATACATTTATAAATATCATAGTTCCAAAGTAAATATTTAGCTCCATGCTAAATATTTAGTTTACAAACTAAATGTGTATGTGCAAGATAAATGTTTAATTTACAAACTAAATATTTAACTTGCAAGTTTAGCTTTTTTAGTTAGCTCGGACCTAAATATTCATTGTCCAAGCTAAATATTTGATTTAACTTGCAAGTTAAATATTTAGTTAGTGAACTAAATATTTAGGTGTAAATTAAATATGTGATTTCCAAGCTACATATTCATTTTCAAAACTCAACATTTTCAAACTAATTATTTATTGTCCAAGCTAAATATTAAATTTTCAAATTAAACATTGAATTTCTAAGCTAAACATTTAATTCCTAAACTAAATATTTACTTTACTAACTAAATATTTAGCTCAAACCTAAATGTTTATTTTCAAAGCTAAACATTTAATTTCTAAAATAAATGTTTAATTCACAAACTAAATATTTAGCTCAAATTTAAATATTTATCTTCCAAACTAAACATTTAACTTCAAAATAAATATTTAATTTGCAAGTTAAATATTTAGTTTGCAAATTAAACATTTAGCTTGGACATAAGCATTTAGCTTGTAAACTAAATATTTAGCTTGCTAACAAAATATTTAGCTTACAATTTAAGTATTTAGTTTGTAAACTAAATATTTAGCTTGTGAAATAAATATTTAGTTTGGAACTATGACTTTTATAAACGAATGCATGACGTGGTGAAAATATGACTTTGAATGACTATGAAAGGCTAAATAGACCAAAATATTGTTGTTAATTTTTGACTGTGCAACTTTACAAACTGCACCCCTTAGCAGACAATAAGTTGGTCAGGTTTTAAAAAAACATTGGAAGGTCTGCTCTGAGGGGAGTTAACAGTCTGATTTATCACTTAATTGCCACTTTAACTGGACAACGTTGACAACCCACTTCCTTCCCGAAAGGTTTGTGACTTTACATGACAGCACAGTGGGTTGACTGTATAAATAGGAACTCTGTCAAACAAAGGAATCTGATTTTTGTTAAAGGCAAAGAGAGGTGAAGAAAAATCATCTCTGGTAAAGACCTTCTTGCCTTGTAATGCACAGGTTTCTGTGTAGCCGCTGTGATTTAAATCAGATCAAAAGTCTGTATTTTTAATCACTGTGTTGTACCCCACCTCTCGCACACTGATGACTGTGGGCACCAGTGACCCCCACGGCCCGAAAAGGAAGAAGTGGGTAAAAGACAATAGATGGATATTTAAATAAATATCGTTATGTATAAAAAGTGAACCTAAGGACATGTACTGTAATTGCAAAAGGCTCTGCTCCTGCCCTGAACGGGTGTACTTGCTTGCAGTGCACAGTTTTAACCACTAGATGTCACGTTTCAACAACTGTTACTGTCACTTTGGGACCAGAATTTGACCAAACAAGTGATTTTTCGCCCCTTTAAACAAAAACCTGTACTTATTGTTGGTACATTGTTTGGCATCCACATTTCATAGATCTTCAGAAGTCCTTGAGCAGGAAGACCTGAAGCCTCTCCTGGAAAGGAGAGCAACTGGAGCAAGTCAGAACAAACAGGGACTGATGATAAGTGTTTGCCCTTTTGCTGCCAGGTGAAAGTATTCATTTTACCTGACAAGACAAATTGATCCAGATGGCATCGACGCTCATTTAACAGCACCATGACCTACTTCTAACATGCCTCCTTGTAAGGTATTATTACTGAGCGAGCAGAAAACGGTGCCTGGCTGTGCTTCGAGATCCTTATCCAGCCACCGTTACAGCTGCATGTGCACATCAGTCTCTCTGGTTTGATAGAACAGGGATAAGGGAGGCCACAGTATGTTTAAACATACTCCAGTCTAAAGTTGCATTTGATGTTATGTAACATTCATGAGCCTGGCCTTTCAACACCTGTTCACAGACTTATTTTTACTTTTGGTTAGGGATGGACTCAACAGATTCAAAGACTCTGCACATTTTAGTGTGTTCAGCTTCTTCAGGGAGGTTTAATGACACACCTGTCTGTGCTTGTGTTTACTCAGGACTGCACGTCTTTCCATCTTGGATACGCTTTTGTCTTTGGGGGCAGGAGTTAGGTGCATTTGTGGAAAAATGGGGGGAAAAGTTTGTAAAAACATCAAATTTAGTAAATTTTAAGCCAGTTTTCTTTATTTTAATTGGCTAGATTTGATATGTCCTGCTTTTTATACATGGTAGTTGTGAAAGTAATTTATTGTGCAGCAACAAAATTAAACTTTTATTTTTAAAAAGTTATATAAAAGCACTTAAATGAAGGTGTAGTCATCTTTACAAGCTAGAAAAGCAGCTAATCTTGGACCAGGAAGCCAAGAGGTCATGACCTTTAATCTTCATGCCTCAACACATTCTGCAGGTCTGAAAACATCTGATGCACACAAATTATAAATGTCTCTATGCCACAGGAAGGATTTAACAATGGTTTGGAATAATTCATCCAAAGAAGCTATGTACAAGCGGCCTTCAGATGAAGAATCTGACTGGTAGGACAGTGTGAAGAATTGTCACCCTCCTGTGAAATGCAGCATTCTATATTTTGTTTTACTAGGCTTCATCTAAAACATAAAAATAAAAAAATCCACAGCTGTCATTATTTGACTTCTAAAAAGCTCTGAATCACCTTTTTCTTCCATCTGAGTTCTGACATTTGGAAACTTTAAATATCACATTTATGCATTGTGTGTGTGTGTGTGTGTGTGTGTGTGTGTGTGTGTGTGTGTGTGTGCGTCTCAAACGCGTGATTCCCCTCCTGTCT
>JARVGS010001636.1:5854874-5866310 GCA_031762315.1 Hypsolebias antenori | reverse complement strand
GATGACGTCACTGGGGGCGGCGCCGTAAGTCCGAGTTGCCGTAGGTCGAGACAGCCGTAACCCGAGGAATACCTGTACAGTACAGTAAAAGCTTGGCAGATCTTTGTCGTGTTGGGAAAGGAAGTCTGAGATTGTCATTGTTGTATGTTCCCATACAATGATGAAATTAGTTCTCTGCATTTAACCAATCACACCTGAGATACACCCAGGTGGAGCAATGGACAACTACGTAAGCGCCTGGGGAACAGTTAGGGATTGGGTGTCTTGTTCAAAGACACCATGACATGTGGGAAAGGCTGCGAGTCGAATTGCAACTTTCTGGTCCCAAATCAGCTGCCCTACCTCTACCCCATCTCGTCCCCTAATATTGCACTTTATACTGTAGTAACAATTTCACTCAGAGTCCTAAAGTAAAGCTTGAATGATTTATCAAATCTCTGAAGTAAATCTTGCAAAATTTCATCCAAGGGGGCCAAGATGAGGTAGAGGCAGGGCAGCCGACTTGGGACCAGAAAGTCACGTTTCGACTCCCAGCCTTTCCCACATGTCATGGTGTCTCTGAGCAAGACACCCAATCGCCAACTGTTCCCCGGGCGCTTCCGCAACTGCCCACGGCTCCACCTGGGTGTTTCCCAGGTGTGATGGGTTAAATGCAGAGAACCAATTTCATCATTGTATGGGAAAATACAATGATGACAACATATACGGTAGCACTTACTTATAAACAATGCTATTGATGTTCAAACTGTAATTTCGTTGTCTGGCTGACAGTCCTATTGAAGAATGTGTGCTCAAAACAGTAACGTCTGGGGAACTTGTTAACAGTGTTAGTGACAAGTCAATTGTTGATGAGAATCTTTAGCTATGCTCAAAACGTTCTTCCTTCTGTGTTAATGTTATCACAATTGTGCTGCTTTGGGCAGTATGATGGATTAGTGATTAGCACTGTTGTCTCACAGTAAGAGTTACTGGGTTATAGCCCCAGGTTGGGTCTGGGTCTGAGGTCTTGTGGAGTTTGCATCTTCTCATGTTTTCGTGGGTTTTCTCCTTGCACTTCCATTTCCTTCCACAGTTCAAAACATGCCTGCTTAGGTTGCCTTCAGGTCCAGGCCTCCCATAAAAAAAAAGACCTGTGATGTTTGCCTGGTTAAATAAAGGTTAATATTAAATATATTTAGAGTTGAGGCGAGGCTCTTAACCCCTTCAGCTGCTCTCCGGGGAACCCTAGGTAGCTCTCTGCTCCACACAAAGGGATGTGGTAGCTCGGTGATCATTGGTCAGGAAGGGCATCTGGCATAAAAACAATTACAGAGTCTTTTTATTAGTTAGCTTGCTTTGACGAGCCCTGAAGAAGGGAGCAGTCGAGGGGGTGGGAGGGGAGTCCTTACAGTATGTTGTTGCTGTGTATCCAATAATTCATCTTTCTAGGTGCAATTAATTTTTACATGTTTATAAAACACTACGATTGTGTGTGGCTGAGTAGGCAAGACTTTCAGCCCCAACAAGTGTGCGGACTCCGGTTTCTAAAATTCAACATGGCAGTGCCTGTGAACTGCATAATATTGCTTCACTTTGGAAAAAGGGAAGACAGAGACGCCTTAATATTGGTCAAGATTTAAAAAAAAAAAAAAAAAAAGGTCAACCAAACAAAAAAATTCTATGGTAATGAACTCGGGCTCTCATACTGCATTCTATTTTAGTTGAAATTTGGAAGTCAATACTGGGAATTATGACTAAACTGAACAGTAGTTTTTGTTGCTAACTGGAAAGCCAGGCTACACAAGCTGCAGCAACATAGTAACTGAAAATGGCTGGACAGTACAGTATTATGCATTTTTTTTTTTCTGTTTTTTTATTTTTATTCTTATTATTGAGCTGTTTTGATTTATTCAGCCTTTATTGAAATAAACTTGGCAGCACTGTGGCTCAGTTGGTAGAGCTGCCACCCCTCAGCAAGAAGGTCACTGGTTCATATTCCAGCCCTGGACCTCTCTGGGTGGAGTTTGCATGATCTCTCTGTGCATGCGTGGGTCCCTGTGATGGACTGGTGACATGTCCAGGGTGTCCCCCACTTCTTGCACAGTGATAGCTGGACATGGGCACCAGAGACCCCTGCAACCCGAAAAGGAAGAAGCGGGTAAAATGGAATAAACTTGTGTTCATCTTAACATATTTGGCATTTGAGTCCTTCACCATCATGCCTTAGAACGTGAATCTATTTGCTGTTTCTTACCTGAAGCTTACAAATATTTCCTTGTTGGTGAATTGCCATTCAAAGTGCATTGCATTCATGACTTCCAAACTGATTTGGCATCTAAAAATGAGTGCCATGCCACATGATTGACAAATGTAACAGTTTAAGGAGTGAATTGATGAAGATTTCAGACGCTGTCATTTACAGCTGCTTTGGAGTCAAAGCTTTCAGGTTTACCGTTACCTAATTCCCCTAATGTGATTTGAAATTAATAGGCTATCTCTTTAAAGCCTTGGTATCATCACCACAGTATAAAACTAGGTCCTGACATCCAGCAGCAAAGGGGTGGGTGGAGTGTAGCAATAGTAATCTGTGGCAAGGTGAAGGGCTTTGAGTGTTTTCATATCATTACAGCCGCCTCTAAAGCCGACCGCTGCAGGAAAACACGAGGCGGTGGTAAATAGTGTGATATGAAAGAACAGCTCTCCGTGCGGATACAGAGAATTCATTTAAAGTCCACATGAATGGATGCTGCTGATGGCGAAGCAGAGCACACTACACACACACTTATACACATGCATATTTGTACAAAGGCAGAATCCTCGCCTCACTGTCTCTCTCCATTTTTTCTGATCGTCCCCCGACTCTCACGGCCCACGCCGAGGTCATTCTGCATATCAATAACGAGGATTTAACTCTGGAGCTGAGAATGAGCGCGATGTTTGCAGAGCTGGGCGTGCATGTGCGACTTACTCTTATGCGACCTTAAATTATTACTTCTAAATTAAAGGTTTTGTTCAAATCCCTAAACAACAGTTAATGCACACAACTTGATTTTAATAATCGACTTTTGTTCCTTTCAGTGAAATTCACCACTCAGGTTGTGAAGAGGCTACTGTGATGGATTCATGTATTAATTGAACTTGCTTGCTAATACCTTGCGGGGCAATTTAACGGTATAACATTTACCTTGGAGTTAATCGGGGGGTGTGACACTGGATGTTTAATGTGTAGCCTGTCCTGCAGCTATTTCTTCTCCTCAATGTAGAATTTAAAGGGATTATTCTCGTGGAATAACAGGAAGGGACAAATGAGATGATTAAAGGCTGCAAAATGTATTGAAGCTGAAATAACCAGGTGAACAGAAGGTTGACAGAGGTCTGCTAAAAAGTGTTTGAAATGGAAAACCTTATGTTTTTCTTTATTATAGATACACATTTGTTGAGTTCACAATAGTATATTTTGCTTGGCAAAATGATAACTTTACTAAAATTTCAGCCTGTTCATTTGAGTAAACAGAGTTGGATTAATTATGTCAAATTACATAAACTTATTAATAGGGATGCACAATATTGAATTTTTGGGTGATATCCGATATGCCGATATGTTAAAACTTATTTGGCCGGGAACCAATACCAATACCAATATTTTTTTCCCTAGACCTTCTTACAGAGACTACACAGCTTTCTCTGCTGTGGAATTAAATACCGGTACTGTACTACAATATTCTGCATGGTATATACAGAGTTGTAGCAACTAAAGGGGAATTAAGTCGATGAGCCACACGATGATTATCTGGGAGAGAGTTGTGGAAGCAAGACTTAGACAAGAGGTGACTTATCTGTGAGCAGCAGTATGGTTTCATGCCAAGAAAGAGCACCACAGATGCCATCTTTGCTTTGCGAATGCTGATACCCTAAGTTGAGCATTTGTACTTTAAACGCAAGGTTTTATGTCATTAGCTTTCCTCAGAAAAGCTCTTTATATCCTTGTCATCAGTGGGAGTTTTCATGTTGATTTTTCTTATCTCATGTTTGGTTAGTTTTTTTTTTTTTAAGCTTGAAAATGTTTCTACACTAAAACTCAGGCAGATATCTTGTGTCCATATCTGTGATCTTATTGCCTTTGTTTAAACCAGAATCAATTTCCACTCCTTTTCTAAGAGTCAAAATGTTTTCTATCTCATAAATTAGTTTTTCTGCCCAACTGCCTTTTATTTTTGTCTCCTGTTGTAAACTGAAGCAGATGACATTGTGCAGTCCCTCAAAGAAAGATAACTATCCCACAGCTGGATCCAGCAGGCTCTGTTCCTCTGAGGACTCAGTCTCTTAGGTGAACTCTTTGTTCATTAACGTTTGGGCAGTGACTTGGCTTTAATAGGAGTGTTGCAGCACAACCCTTGATGTTAAAAACTGCAGTGATCAGAGCATTAAAATAAAGTAAATGTTTTAAATGCAGAGTGCAGAGGTTTGTTAGCTTCTATAGTCTCTGCAGTGAGTTGCAAACAGTATCAGTGTCTTCTTTTTGCTTTATTCATGATGTGTGTTTTTTTGCAGAAAGTAGTTAAATATTGTATTTTGACACTTCTGACTCATGCATGCTAAGTACCTAAATTCTGTCATTTCTGCAGACATCCTGAAACAACCGGAATATGTTAACTTATCAGCATCCTACAGTTCTACATATTGCTGCTGTTATTTTGCACACATCCCAGCACTTTCTGTGAGTGTGTGTGCACGTTTGCACTGTGTCCAGTTTGTGTAGGCATTGCATTAACATTGTCTAATCCTGTGTGTGGCTTACTCGATACAAATCCCTGCTAAAGCTTTTAAAGCTTCTGCCTTTTCATTTCAGTCCCTTTCTCTGCATCTGTCTGTACGTCCACCCATCCAGCTGCCCATCAGGCAGTTAAGAAAACTGCTGTGCTATTGTCCAGACCAGTTCTCTGGGTCACTTTGTCTTTGACCTTCAACTCAAACCAAATTTGATACTAAACACTGTATACAGTAATTTATCATGGTTCAAACATTTTAGCTATAATTTAACAGTAAACAGGTATACCTGCTGTGTAGAGGCAGAGCCAGTGTTAGTTACGTTTCCTGTTTATAAGCTCTGTATTGTTGCAGTTGATCTGGTCATATGTGCACGTTAGTGAATAAATTCAGCAAACTTCCTGATTTTTTTTTTTTTTTTAAGAAAAAAAAAAAAAAAAAAAAAAAACCTCTGAAAATAATGCATGAATACCAGAGTCAACAGTAGTTTATTTCCCCCTCAAGCTAAATGTATGAAATAATTTGCAGGGCTTCCTTTGTGATGAAGCCCTGCAATCCAACTGAACAAATTCTCCTTGAAGCAATTAGATCATTTTCTGTCTAACATGGTACAATTGACCTTGACTGCTCTTTATTATGTCTGACCCTCCTCATTTTATCCTGCTGATGCTGGGCCTGGTTCCTTTCCAGTATCCGTACACAAGGAGTAGAAAGTCACGTATACTTGTTACTTGCAAGCAACACAAATACTAAACGTGAAGTACTGGCACAGTCCTTTTGAGGTTGTGCACTGTGCATCTTACTGCTTTCTCTTCTGACTTGGTTCAGGTGTATACAAGAAGTACATGTTCTGTGTGTAGTTTTTGATTTTCACTAGACTACCTGTAGTAGAAAATGCCTTTGCAGGACCATTAGTCTTCTCAGCCAGTCTGCAACCTCCTACAGGCTTAACACAAACAAGTCTCAGTGGCTAAATTTGTCCTTGTAGACTGCCCGTAGGAGCACTTATAAATGAGGCCAAAACAGGAACAGTAGGGTTTTAATTACATAACCTTCTTACAAAATCTACTAAAAAAGAACTTTTCATTACATAAACACCGAAGGTTTTGTATTATTATGTTTGTATGATTTGTACTGAACAGTTACCTGAAAAGTGTATACCAGCACTTAAACTTGTATAGATAGACACATCCTGCAAAGTTGACTCAGTAAAAGTCTGTAATTTTAAAATAGGAAATGTTTGAGAACTCTGTGGAATACATGTTTTATTTTAGGGCATATTTCAGACAAATGTTGCTATGCAATATTGGAAAAGTGTCATTCTTAAATATGTGGTAGCTGGAAAGAAGCTCATAGTCTTTATCTGGATTATAATAATAGTTTCAGAATTTACATTTTTGAGCCTGAGCTTTATCTTTTACCAGCATCATGTGTCAACCTGCATAAGATTATAATGGTCCAACACAGCTCCTACGTCTCAAACGCAAATCACTTTTTCTGTGAAGGGATTTAAATAAAAATGGAAATGTATTTATTAGTGGAGCTATTTTTTGCTCACCTATTTTAAGTGACTTGGCATAATAGAAAATTTAAATACCTTCAGTTCCTTATTCATTATTAAAAATATCTCATTTGGTTTAAGAGTTTTGCTCAGACAAAAAGGGTAAATGTGCCTATTATAACCTCCTCATTTATTAGTATGCAGGCTTTTTTTAATAAGTTCAATCTCAGCTACTGGCTCTCCTCAATATCAGCATGATGTCCTAATTAAAGTTACACACATTGATGCTTCAACACAAATAACCTTGTCTCTGAACTGAACAATTCATCAAGAGGTGGTTTTATTACATTCTGAAATCCATCTGTACTAATTTACCTATTATTGTAAAACATATACATTTTTCAATTCACATGCATCCTGATCAAAATCCACATTTTCTCACAAAAGAGGAGTCCTCATCAGTGAATTTTTGCACCTTTCATTCGAGATAATTGTTTCAGTTTTGCAAATTACACGAGCACATTAGTGTTAATCTATTATAATTATGCATGGAAATGATCTCAGAAGCCATTGTGAGGTTCACTTGTAAAGGTGGATTTTTATGTATTTTTGAGAAATGTTTTATCCACCACACACAGGGACTACTATGAATTTGGCTGCTAGACTTGTTTTTTTTTTATTATTACAACAATGCAATTATAAGACATGTGTTTACATAGAAATTAAAGCTTAAAGAGTTTCTGTATCTGTCATCACTAGGCCTGTCACAATAAACAACAAATGAATTAAATGCATGAGAAATGAAAATTATCAACCTCATTTTCATTTATTGGGTTTTTCGTTTCTTCATGTCGCTCTTTCTACTACTAAGCTGAGAAGCTAAGCTACGAGCTAAGCTAACAGGCCAACCTCGTGAATAAAACCTCCGTCTTTTCGAAGCTCCAAAATTCACGGTTGAAACTCGTGCCTTTGTCTAAAAAAATGTTTGTGAGAAAAGAAGCTGAGAACTTGTTTACTGATTTTTTTATTAAAAGCTTTATGTGAAAAATGCTATGTTAAAGAGCTCAAACCACACCGAGCGTCTGCCATTTTGAGAACCGAAGAGAGACATTCCATATCATGTCAAGGGGCCTCCCTCCCATTTTTCTTAAAGAGACGCGCTGCTCGCTCCCTCACTATCCATCCTTCGGTTCAAACAGTCGTATACTGCTATCTGGTGGTTGAAAAGAGGTACTACATGCAAAACAAATTAACAAACATTTCCTCTTAAATTTGACAATAATTAGTAATTATTGTCAAATAATTACTAATTATTGTCAAATTTCAAACAATATTATCATTTATAGTGATAATTTCTGAGACAATTAATCGCCCAGCAAAATTTGTTATTGTGACAGACCTAGTCATTGCACAAATATAAAACCATCTTATACACATTTACTTATACCATCTACCAAACAACTGCAGTCACCCCACTTTGTAAGATGCTGGTGTTCTTGAACTTGTCTTCATGCCGACTCCACCTCATCCTCACTTATGCATATTTCAACAGGGAGTTGAGTTTTTGCTCCATCTAATGCCATGAAGCTTTTTTTTTTTTTTTATCCACTAATTTAGATCTGAGAGCTTGCTCTTACAAGTACTTTTGTTTTTTTTCTATTCTGAACTCTTCTTGCTCTTCTCTTAGTCAGTGAGATAAATGCCCTTCTTTTTGCCTGGCTGTATCGGGTGACTGCTCTGTGTTTCTGTGCCCACTCTGCGAGGTCATCTGGTCATCCGTCCTGAGCCTCGTGTCTGTCTACGCTCTCTGTGCTCTCTCAATCCTTGTGACAAGATTAATAGAGTAAACCTCAGATAGATATGAGCTGCTCATTTTGATTGGGATTACGCGGAGGAGATGATTCAGTGCTAGCTATCATAACTTTTTCACTCCCTGCTCATTTTTGTTAGCATCTCACAAAAGCAACCCTTTATTTAGCAGCATCAGACTCAGATGAACAAGTGGGAGGAATGAACGCTGTCCTTAATCATGTCTTTGTACTAAAAGCTTCTGCTGTTTATATGACGTAGCATTGCACTGAGTGGTTGAAGGTGATTTACATCAACATTTAGGATTTCTATTTCTCCTTTTTCTCAATATCTTTACCAATAAGTGTTTTCATATATCGTGTTTCATTGCGCAGTGCGTGATACTTTAGAATATTTACAAATTGCAAAATTATTCCAAATGATTATTTCACTGAAAATCATGTTCATTTGAAATGAGCCAAGTTTGATTATTTAAGATTAATAACTATTTGATTTTTGTTGCTGTTTATTTTACTTTTTTGTATGTCTTTAAAACTAGTTTCTCTCATTGAATTCAAAATGAGTCTAAACTTCTCAGTTAACTTGCCTCTGTGCCATTTCCAATTAAATATTGATTTGGCTGTCATTTTGTGATGCGAGTTGCACATATGAAAGCATGCTGAGGGTGGCCTGGAATAAAACTAATGTACAAGCTTACTGCTGTAATTACTGACTTGTGTTAGTTGCTGAAATTATGTGAGTCATGTAGACAGAGTTGTATTTTTGTATGGCAAAAGTATCAAAACAGCTGGTGCCGTTATTAATGCATCATGTGGCGTTCCAAATTTATTGTTTTTTTTAGAGATGTTGACCGGCAAACTTTTTATTATTAGTTATGTCAGTATTCACAAAGTTGCGTTTCAGCTCTTTTGAATTGTGATTCTGTTTAAAATGTTTTAACAAATATCTTACCTGCTGCAGATTTTTGAACAACCTGCATTTGGAAGTATAGGGTTTATGTATGATCAAGCTCTAACAGCCAGCCAGTGTGGCCAAAACCAAAATGGATTGTTGCTGTCTTAAAACAACTAACTTTAAAAATGTTACAGTGGTAAATGTGAATGTTACATCTGCCAGACAATTTTCTCTAAAACTAAGCCTATGGTGCAGAACTTATACCATTAGTGTCCAATCCTTGAGGTCCTCCAGGGCCACTATCCTGAATGCTTTAAATAGTTCTCTGCTCCTGATTTCAATCAATGAGTGATTAACAAACTTCTGCAGAACATGAAGAGGTCAATCAACCACTGAATGAGGTGTGTTTGAGCAGGAAGGATAGTGGCTCTTGAGGACTAGGACTGAACACCCCTGAGTGTTTTTATATAAATAGGCTGAAGAGTCATATTGTTTTGGTTGTATAATTTATTTTTAAAAAGTGTATATAAATTGCGCACACATCAGGACTGGAGACTGAGCTTTGTCCACCCCCGAGAATCTAAGAAAAGAGTGAATTGAGCGGGGCTGACCGCAGCAACATTTTAATTTTTTTGCAGATAGGTTAAGATTTCAGACAAACAATGCATTTAATTGAGGACGACAAAGATAACGTTGCTAACACTGATATATACTGTATTTACCATTAGATTTATTGTTCTGGATAAAGTTTTGCAAGGCACTAGCCTTTATCTAAACATTAGCTTGCTAACTTGAGAGGCACGTAACTAATGACAAACGGGTTGGAGGATTGCAGAGAATTTATTAATGTTGATTTGTTTTACAGATCAGTTAAAATAAACACCATGCTCTGTATTGCTCCCTGCTTCATCTGTGCTGAATGTGAAAGCTAAGTGAACGGCAATGACTTGAAATTTGTCTTCATGCGCCCTCTCATTTTAGGAAGGAAAATTAGAAGTGTTTGTATTGGTGCATAATGGGAAAATTTTCATCAATACGATAGTTCCCCAAATGTCTATATTGACCTGAATTATTGGCCCAACCAACATATCAGCCAAGCACTAATCAGGGCATCTATAAAAAAAAAGGTTTGTGTTTTTAAAAATGTCTTTTGTCATGAGAGCTAACGGTATGAAAGCTCTGAATGCCTTGGTGATATTATGGCAGTGACTAACTCAGCTGAAATAGTTTATCAGCATTTACCTGTTTTTCTGTAGCTACATTTATCTTCATATTGTTCTGTGAACACACTTGTCCCACCGGTGCAAGCTTTGCAAAATCTTTTAAAACAATCTCCTGCCCTGAAGTTATCTAGCACATCAAATGTGACCCAGCTGTTGCAATCTGGAGCTCTGCTTTCCTACAGAACAAAAGAGTAATATCCTCATTGTGTCTCCTGCACTCCTACCTGTTTGTAACTGTATCTGGAAAAGAAAACATTTTAGAAATGCTTCCACTGGAAGAACCAAAAGAGGGTCCTTCAGTCTGAAAGTATAACTAATTGCAAAAATCTTTTAAAAATGCCGTGCACTATTAATCCTCTGGAAGGAATAAAGGATTTAGATTAGGCACCCACAGCTGCCATGCAACGCTAACTTTAGCATTATCAGTGTGTCACTTCTGCAAAGCCTTTTAAATAAAGAAGCTTATCAAAAAGTACACAGCTATAACATCACATTACTCTGCAGCGGATTGAAATGCATGAATGCTGGATTTGAGGAAACTCTTCATCAAATATAATCATCAAGCACAGTTTGCAAAGGAAACCGTGTATTTGAGTTTCTGCTCCGTGACTGTTCTCGCAATAAGGCTAATGCACATGATCAGTAAATAGACCATGGGAGGAGATGGGATTAAGGCCACATCGACTGGGTGCAGCTAAAGCTTTGGCATCATCAGCACATCACTTGAGGATGTCAGCATGTCAGGCAACGTGAAAAGCTTTAATAAAACACTCATGATTACATTATCCTACTGAGACCTCTCTTTCTCATTATGTCACACAGCATGCTCATGTTTAAACAGATGTTGACAGATGTGCACTGCTAAATTCACTAAATTGCTCAGTAGTTTTCTTGTGTTAATTGCTTACTCTCACTTCCTTTAGCTGTTTCTTGTTGATTTTTTTTTTTAACCACATACTTCTTCCCCTCATGCTGGTTTCTCCTCCACTGACTGAATTTTGCATTAGCATGTAACCAGTCGCACCCCTGCAGCAGTCACTGGGGACCCATTAGGATGGCAAGCTTGAGTTTTTCTGGAACTGTGACGCATGACTGTGTCTGGTTCGGGGTTTAAAACCACCTGCTATCTGCTCCAAATCTGGGATAGCTAGTTGTGCAGAGAGGGGAATGGTAATAACATGGTGAATGATGGGGAGGACAGTGGATGCTCTGTGTCTGTGTGTTTGTGTGTGTGTGTGTGGGGGGGGGGGGGGGGGGGGTCGG
>JARVGS010001636.1:5840512-5850812 GCA_031762315.1 Hypsolebias antenori | reverse complement strand
GAAAGGAGCCAGGTATGTATAATCTACAGCCAAGAAGTACTTTGTAGACTCAGGCTCCCTCTTCCTCTATAAGGCTGCTGTGGTAAAGTCATAAGCTTCTCAATTAGCTTGAGATTGGTTTGAGTGAGTCAGGCTCATGTAATAATGTCAAAGTGGTTAAGCCCCCGGGCATCTTTAAAGAGCTTTCAGCTGCCACACAGCGAAGAGGGGGGAGGAGGAGAGATTTGAAAGAAGCAGAGATCGACAGAGAGTGATGAGGCCTTTTTCTGCACAACTGGGTGATGGAGGGGGCGAGGGAAGCTAACTTATTAGGTTAAAGTGAAACACACAGTGGCAATTAGGTATGTGCAAATGATAGAGACCAAATAAAAATATAAATGAAAGGAAGTCAGTGATGTCACAAAGGAAAGCAGCTTGGAGATGAGTAGATGAGTAAGCTTTATTTTTGTGCATTTGGTAAAGCCTGATTCATCTAAAGCCCATGGCTCTGGTGCGGTAATGTTTTCACTTTTCTAAAGAACTTCCTGTTAGTTTTCAGAGTTACTCTAAAGAGGAGTAACAAAGTGTGTGTTGTTTTCGTTCACACTTAATTCTACATGGTATTTTTGACGCCATCATGCATTAAAACCTGGGTGGGGGATAAGAAAAGAAGCACTCCTTTTGAGTCTCAGTGGACTTTAAGAGCTCCTGTCACATCAGACTTTAGGTGGTATCAAGACTAAAATCCTTCAAGCTTTACTTCTGTGATAATCTGTGTTCTGTCTTGTGTCCTTTCTTTAGATTCCTGTGTTTATGTACTTATGTTTCCTGCCTTCCCCAGTGTTTTTTTTCCTTCATGCTGTCTGCTCCTGCTTCACCTGTTCCCAATCTCAATCACCCCAAGTTTTCATCATTTGTGTCCCTTTAAGTTCAGCATCTTTGTGTTTCCTCCCTGTCTGTGGATTGTGCTTCCCATAGCCGTCCTCTTTGTCGCCCTGCTCCTGTGATGTGTAAGTTTTGCTGCCACGTCAGCCTTTTGTTTTCTTGTTTAATACATTTTGAACATTTCATTTTACCTTTGAGTTTTCCAGTGTCTGTCTGCGCTTGGGTTCAACATACCACACAACGTGATAACCAGTTGGTAAAGGATGAACTATGTTTCATGTGAACTCACAGGTTTTGTGTTTCACCAAATAAATTATTCTATCATCCTTGGCTGGACAGATTAGCCCTAATCCAGGTGAAAATGAACGGTGCCACGGTATTTTTTTTTTTTCTGCCTTGTAAAATGGGTGGGCGTCCATTTAAGGTGCTCTTGTAGTGTTTATTCCTATCACACTGATTGCTTTTTTCCCACCACGGTAATTAAATAGCTCTCACCTGTGAATCCTCAGGATGAGTCAAACTCCAATGAGAAGTGCACGGCTGTTCAGTAATCAGCCACGAAAGTCAAAGAAACTCACAAATCCCAGCCTCATCCTGTTTTCTCCTTAAATCAGTTCAGTCTTACCCAACCTCAGCTGCAGAACACTTCCAATGGCACATCTTGCAATCAGTGAATCACCTGCTGGCATCCTGCAGATGCTTCCTGACTCAAAATAGCTGCTGGAAAATGACAGTTCAAGCCACCTCTCTTCATAGAATAATTAATTTGATTGTAAAGGAGCACTGACATTATGTGCAGAGGTCAGACTGTGTTCCAGAGGTGACAAATCCGTTTGACCAGTCATTTGATTTAAATGAAATATTTTAGTTTGATCCTCCACAGGTTTTTTTTTAATAGACAGTTCATTAGACTGGATAATCTTTTTTATGGTTACAACAGTCATAGTGCAACAATTGCTGTGGCTGACAGCAGAACTTTGCTAGCTTTATGTTTTGCAACCACACGTACACACAAACCGGTATTCAAAAATACATAGGTTTACAGACTTCATTGTACACTTTGACAGATCTGTAGTTTGAACATTACCAAAGCAAACTGGGTATATCTAATATTCAAAACACATTTAAATTGATTTAGTTAGTTAGTCAAGTTCATGTTTGTTGTGTATGCGGCTCAGTTTTTGTGCGAGCTACAAAAAAATGGAAGATTTATCCAGCTGGAGTTGTAAAACCCATAAATCTCCATTCCTATAGATTTATCATGTAATTTTGTCTTGTTTGCTTCATTTGTGAAGCGCAATTCAATTCAGTTTATTTATATAGTGCCAAGTCACAACAGAAGTCATTTCAGGGCACTGAACAGAAACATTCACATAGCATATATAAAAATAACAATGTATCTGAGGAGCAGCCTAACCCTTTATTTTTATGTATCTTTTTGGACAAAACATCAAGTTCCTTCTTATATCAGCTTAGACTTTGTTACAAATGACAAAAATATGATTATGTAAAACCACAGCGAGCACCAGCTAATTTTCTAGTTAAGGGATTTGTTCCATTTTACAGTTCAAACTAATTTGTACAGATCCCGCTCAGCTGCATGCAAAAATATCTCCTCAGCAGAACAGTGTGAGTAATTCTTTTTTTGTGCAGTGCCACACTGTCTCTGGGAGGCGTTTTGTCTCTTGTCATGCAGCGAAGAGGGGAATTGGAAATATCCGCCATTCGTCCATCCGTCCTGTGAGCTTCATACATTTCAAAACAAGTGAGGTGCCAACTTCCATTCTGTTGTTTGGCTGCATCTAGGCGTAAGAAAGGCCCTTATCAGGAAATGGGTTGCCACACCAGAAACCAAGATGTGTATCCATACATGTATATGTGTAAAGCTTGTGTGAACTCTGCGAATCTCACAGAGACAGAAACAGTCACAAAATGGCATCACACTGACTCTTTAATTTGTACTGATTTAAAATGCAACATGATTTTCTCCTAGGGCAGCACAGTGGTGCAGTTGGTAAGGCTGCCACCTCTCAGCAAAAAGGTTGCCAGATCAAATCCCAGCCAGGATCCTTTCTGGGTGGAGTCCGCATTTTCTTTCCGTGCATGTGTGGGTTTTCTCCGGTTTCCTCCCACAGACCAAAAAACATGCATGTTAGACTGATAGGTAACTCTAAATTGCCCATAGGTGAGCATGAGAGAGTTGTTTGTCTCTTATGTCTCTATGTGTCCCTGTGATGGACTGGAGATCTGTCCAGGTTGTCCCCCTCATCTCACACAGTGACTGCTGGATATGAGCACTAGTGACCCCTGCGACTCAAAAAAGGAAGAAGTGGGTAAAGATGATGGATGATTTTCTCCTCAGATGTACCATGTGAACAGTTGACTCAGTGCAGCCAGGTCTGATTTATTTATTTAGACACTTCCAGTTAAAAAGTGACACTAGATCAACAAAATGTTCAGCCTGAGGGTGACACTGTGCATTACCGTGCCAGAAACAAACTTGTATTTCCATCTGAAACATTTGTATGGATCTAATTTGCCTCTTAAAATCCACTGCAAATGCAGTTGTAATATATATAAGACCTCCTTCTGTCTGTCTCCTTCATTAGCAGGAAACATTTGTTCACACCTTTAGTTATTAGGATGTTCAGTCTGTCTGTTCTGCTGACAGTAATCTGCCTGTTCTGTCAGTGACTTTAAACTATTTATACATTTTTTTTTATCTCATCCATACATCCGTTTCCTTTAATTTCTGGTACTTTGCCAGGTTTTAGCAGTCAGGCTCTGGAGTCCATTAAATCTTCTCAGAGTTGAAAAGCCTCGGGAAGTTCTGTTTTCATGCAGATGATCTAGATTTGCTTTGTCTATACAGAATGCTCCAACGTTCGAACACTTAGTCACACTTTGGTATAAGTAGAACAGCTTATGGCCTCATTGTTGAAAGACAGATAGAAATCAGACACCAGCAGCAGTGTGGTGTAGGTGAGACTGTCCAACTTGCAACCAGTGGACCAGTGCTGAGCATTTCTGTCCCAGAAACACACTGTGGTTAATGTGAGCACAGAGGCTTTATAAAAACTCCTTACAGATCAGAGGCACTAATCCACCATTAGAACAACAGCTGGTATTTTAGTTTGTGATTTCTTTTTTCAGGGTCTCTGTCAACATAAACTTGAACAGGATTTTTTAAGCCTCAGAATGTGTATCAAAAATACTCTAACATCTTCTTTAACATTCAAAGAGAAGATCCCTTATGCTGCCACAGAATCTTGTGACAAAGTAAGGCCGCTCTCAAGTCAAGTCAAAGTTAATTTATATACTACAACCACAGCTGACCAAAGTGCTTCACATTAAGTACAACATATATTAAAATATGATACAAGAAATAAAATTGAGTTTAATTAAAAAAAAATAAAGGTATGGTCAAAATTTGCAGTAAAATACCAATACAATAATAGTACAAATAAAAACCAAGATATACTATTTCAGTTGCTGCAACTTCCCCAAAACTCGAATCAATGAAGTGCTGGTTGAAGTGAAGTTAAAGGCCTGGCAAAATAGATGTGTTTCCAGTCTGGACTTAAACTGACCTACTGACAGAGAGGGGTTCACAGACAGAGGGAGGCTGTTCCACAGTCTGGGTGCTGCCACAGAGAAGGCTCTGTCACCTCTAGTCTTCAACCACGCTTTAGGGACATCCAACAACAGCTGCTCATCTGACCTCAGGCCTCAGCAGCTCGCTTAGGTAAGATGGGCCCATAGAGTTTAAACACTTAAAAACAATTAATAAAACTTTAAATTTCACCCAAAAAGCAACAAGGAGCCAGTGAAGGGAGTGCAAAACGGGGGGTAATAGATTCACGCCTCCTTTTGTTCGTCAACAGATGGGCTGCAGCATTTTGGATGCTCTGCAATCGTTGCAGGGAGCTCTGGTCCAACCCTAAATACAAAGTGTTACAATAATCTAAACACGATGTAATAAATGTGGATAGCCCTCTTAAGATCAGGCTGAGGAAGAGATAAGGCTTTATTTTAACAAGGTCCTCAGCTGGAAGAAACTGGCTTTGATAACAGTGCTAATATGCTTATCAAATTTAAACAGAGGGTCAACCATCACACCCAGATTTGTCACAAACGAAAACAGCTCTCCTTCGAACAGCTGACAAAAAAATAAGATATGCACTAGAGACATCACTTTGAAATACACACCTTGAAAGCTAGTCCTTGGGCGTATTGGACCTTATGAGATCTAAGCCATCAATAATCTATCTGACAGACTGAAACTCTGTGAAGATCCACTCCACATTCCATTGGTCTCAGGTAAAAACACTTTCTGACTGCACACTCTGCCCTCCAGCCATTCCCACTTCACACCCCCAGATCACCAGATGCTTAAACAGTCGGATATGTGATGCAGAGGTCAGGCTTTCCAATACCTTGTACATTGGTAGGGCTATGGCCTAGAAGAACAATTCTGGATCCTATGTACCTTCATACTAGACCTAGACCCAGAACTCACATCCTTTGTTGGAACTACCTCGAGAAGCAGTGAAGGCCTCCAGGTGGGACCATCGAGAGGGGGGTACTGTTAGGATTCCTGTTTCTCTGCATTGTTTTTTGCCCACTAACCATCTCCAACAGCTTGTGGGAGAGTGGGCAAGGCTGTCCCTGATGATACTGATCTGCCCCCTACTTTAGGCTGAGTTGGACCATAAGTCTTCATTGGACTTTTTATTGTCATATGCGCTCTTTGAACAGTAATGGATTTAAATATATTGATTGGACCATAGACTTAAAATGGGATGGATGGATGGATGGATGGATGGATGGATGGATGGATGGATGGATGGATGGATGGATGGATGGATGGATGGATGCTGTTTGCCCTAAAAAGAGAATATTCTTCAACATATTCTTCACCCAACCCTGTATTGTGTTTTATTTTACACAAGAGGGGATTTGGAGATACTTGTCCAAATGTTTCATTTAAAGCTCTTCTATTTCTCTATAAATATTGTTTCATGAAATGCTTACCTTTAAAAACACGTGTTCAGCGTTTCCCCTACCACTATACAAGTGGGGTGCCCCACCCGATCAACAGAACCGAGCGCCCTGCATACTGACACCAACCCCCCCACCCCCCGACAACTGTCCGTATCGATGTAACGTGGGGTGCAATACAAACGTGCTAGCAAAAGTACTACTCACGGACTGCTCTGCTACCCCCTCACCCCCAATCAACAATTACCGGTAGCATCGTAATGCTAAACACAGATGTGAACACACACACACACTGCCCCCGCCCCTTGATAAAAACTGGCAGCAACGTAGTGGGCAGGCAACACAAACGTGAGTCCCCACCCCTGTTGTTGAAAAAAAAAATAAATAAATACAACAAGCGCCCTGCCAAGGTAGCTGATCTACACTGAGTGTTTTTCATCTCACACCTATTAAGAACTCATAAAACACACACACAAATACACATACACTATTTACTTTGCTGCATTAAGTTGAAATATTCTTCTAAGCTGAATATCAGTTGGTTTGTTTTAGAGGAAATGCTCATAACAAGCAGTCAACAAAGTTCATGCTCAATCATCCAGGTAACAAATCCAATAATTATCAGTCAGGTCATCTGGACAGTTTACAGATTCATAATCTTACCTTTGATCTATTTTAACTTGTATAAATATTCTTTTTTTTTGTTGTTGCTTATGCCTTCTTCCCAGAAAGCTTACACTTGGGCGGTAAAACAATAGGATTATTTTGGCAGAAGTAATGACGACAGTAAACTGTGAAAACATTTACCAAGTTAAAACTGATATTGTCATCGTTGATGTTGGAGGAAAGAAGTAAGTGGTGATAAAAAGGTTACAACTGTCTCTGCAGCGGGTCGTTGCTGTTTTTGGTTGGTCCTCTTGGGACTGTGCCACATGTCAAACTAGAGATCTGGGACACTTCCCGATGCAGCTAAGACCTTCTCATTGAGCGCACATCATCGCCAGAAAAAGTCTGCACATGTTTGTCTTCGTCAGTGACAGATCAGTGTTTTGCATCATGGTTTAGGTTTCTTGGTTTTAAAATAGCTGCCAAATAAACAAAGCCAGTGCACTACTTTTCCATTTGTTTTGTCTTATCAGGACTAGAAAAACTGTGAGCAGCCTTCATTTTCTATACACCCTGGTGGTTCTCACAGAAAGTGATTCTTACTTGCGTTACAACAAGTCCTGGGTTCTGAAGATTGTAAGTTGTCAGATTATTGGCATAAAACATCTTGTGATGCTTTAGAGATGTTTCCTCACGTTTATTGGAAATGCATGAAAAGCTTTATCGCACTGAAATTAGAAGTCCTGCAAGTGTCCTGCATCTGAAAATTTGTAGAAATTTTAAGAACTTGAGTACTGAACCTCAACTATTGGACCTCTATTTTTTTAATATGTCAGGAATCACCTAAATGTTTTGTTTCTTCAAAGAATTGCAGTGATTTTTTTGTTTGTTTGTTTGTTGGACATAGTAGCTCAAATTCTATCTTATCAAAATGATAAATTTTTACTCAAAATATTCATGTCCTTTTTCCTGGTGTTCATATTAGTCTGTTCCTCTACCTAAATCTTTTACAACCTATACAACACACCTTCCACAGAAACCTTAGAACAAAATGTTTTACAAGTTTCAGAGGCTTTTGTTCCTTCAGATAAAATATAACATATTCAATCTTGACTTGACAAGCTGTGGTACACAGTAAAATAAAGCTAATGTTTTGGTGCATCAAGCCTAAAAATTCTCTTTTCGTTGTTTTTATTATCAAATAACATCCCACACATGTACTTGGTCTCCACACAATAATGATAATTCTCCAAGGTGGGTCCTCAGGTGTGATGTGACATATCCAACATGTCATGGGTGGGTTGATTGAACTGGAAGGCAAAGCGTTGTGATCAGAGTTACATCAGAGACACGGTGACATCTGTGCAGCTCTCTGCTGGGTAGCTCTTTCTTCCATCCAATATAAAGGCTGTTATCTAATTACTAGGTGCAACAAAGCTGCACTGTTACAGAACACGAACCAATCAAGTGATTCTACAAATTTTACATCCTCTGAGTAATTATTTTGTGTCGTTTTCTAATTATACACCTGCCACATGCATCACAGAGGTTCCAGGTTTCTGCTTTTTTATCCTCATTATTGTTAGTGTCATTTTAAGCTTTTCGCTTGTGCAGATTCTACTAATAGCATGTTTTTTGTTAAGTCAAGCACACGATAGGAAAAAAAATCATGGAAATTGTTGTATGTTGTTCAAGGAACACTTGTGCAATCAGTTTTCTGCTGATCTGCAGCGGTTGCCTGATCCAGTTCTTAAAGATTACCCAGCTGTCTGTGTAATGGCTGTTATCATTGAGAGGAAAGACATGCTGCCTGCAGAGTTCATCACATCCATTCTGTCCTTAGACAGAATATGCTTTGCCTTTTTTTCCATTTTATTTATTTATTTATTTTTTACACAAGTTGCATATTCTTTGGTTGTATCTGTGTGATAACAGGGTAATACATTTAATTGGATTAAATCCTTTGCTGGACACTTTTGAAAACAAAAATAAAAAAGAAACATTTTAAAACAGAAAGTTTTTGCTGCCATTTCCAGGTCAAACAGCCATGAAATCAGAATTGTGACGCATTCTATCTTGGGGATCTCAAACTGGTGTAACCTTCAATTAACTGCATGTCAGTGAGTCATGTGTCACGGCTTTGAAATCATTGTGAGCGTTTGGCATTTCGTGATGTCTAAAGCCTCATTATCCATTTGCATAATTGACTTACAATCCTCTTTAAATCACTGCTATTGTGAAGGGAAACGTAGCAAATAATGGTTTGTTTTGAAACCTGTTCAGCATGTTACGAATCCATGGCTGCAGTCTGCTATAAATAACAGAGGCTACTTAAATTAAAGTGTATAAACAGGCATGCTGCCTTTCTGCTGTCACGCTGGCTTAACCGGCTGTTGTTCCAGCTCAGTGGATGCAACACTTTGCCCTTCGTCCGAGTGGTCTTTCTTCATCTATGAATACCCCCATGGGCTTTTACACTAGGCCAGCTTGTTCTTGTCCTACTTTCCAACGTGCCTGTCCTCTCCCCTTGTTCGTCTGTTAAATGCGACGTGCTTGTTGTCCTTTCACCGACCTCTCTGAAGATCGGGCGGTGCAGCCTCCAGCCGTTGCAGTGTAAGGGTGGCTCAGCCTGTATCCATCCGTCTTGTTTGCCTCCGTGAAATTCAATTCTCTCCTCTCGTGCAAGAATCCTGACTAACGTCCATCCATCTTTTCCCTTTTCATAAATCGTAGATCGTCTGTTCAGATGTTGCTAGCACTCCATTTGTTTCACTTAAGGTGCTGTCCTCCCGCTCACTCGTTCTGTGTCGTATACTTGCGTTTTAAAAGACTTGTACCTCCCAATGGGCCCCATGATGCTTTGTCCAAGTCCAACAACATCACACACTGGTAGGGAGGGAAGAAGGTTCAACTTTTGCTGTTACCGGCTGCTCTAAATCAATAAACAAGGTGTTGAATTAAGACTTACGACCTTGGCCAGGTTGTTAACATTACCTTAAACCATAATTCAGACATCAGTATTGGTAATTTGGTTTATCAAATCATTGGTAATGCTATGGGTGTCAATGAACCATAACTGGATGTAGCCTATTCAGTTACAGATATGAATCTGTGTTTCCCATTGTGAGTTAGATATTGTCTTCTGAGGTTCGTCCATGGCAATGCAAACAGCAGTCTAACAAGAATAATTACAGTTTAATGGATGCAACCTGCCAGCCTAATTGGAAACTTGGGGGTTTTATTGCGTATTTATTTTCAGTGAAACTGCTACACATCTCCTAGGAGATGTTTATACTGCACTGTCCCCTCCCCACATGGGAAATAATCATGGTAACAGTGGATGGACTGCTGTGAGCTCTTGTAAAGCTGAACCTTACGTTTACACACATTACCACTCAGCAGCCTTCATAAAATAGGAGGGGACAGTACTGTATTTAGAGAGCTCAGCTGGAGGAGTAAACCAGTATATATCAGGCATTTCAAAGTTTTTAAAAAGCTGGGGGAGGGGACTTGATCTGAAATATAAATATGACTCTAAAACAGTTCATGCAAACATTTGTTTGGTTTTACTTTCACCTCACTGGCAATTTTCCATTTACATAAATTTCTTTGGACAGAACGGTGGTGCAGTTGGTAGAGCTGCTGCCTCTCAGCGAGCAGGTTACCCTAGTTCAAATCCCGGTCCGGGGACCTTTCTGCATGGAGTTTACATGTTCTGTCCGTGCATATGTGGGTTTTGTCCGGGTACTCCAGTTTCCTCCCACAGACCAAAAACATGCATGTTAGACTGATTGGTAACTCTAAATTGTCTCTAGATGTGAGTGAGAGA
>JARVGS010001636.1:5797273-5808299 GCA_031762315.1 Hypsolebias antenori | reverse complement strand
CAGATTATAAGGCAGATGTAGAAAATCAAAAACAGGAACATGTCAGCATTGGTTTTTGCCAGGATTCCAACAGATTCCTGGCAAAAACCAATGCTGTATGACATTCAACTTTAACATCTAACCCTAGCTCTATATTTGACTGATTTTCTAATTTGTGTGTTTGCTGTGGTGGCCATCGTGAATGGGGTTGACACCAAAACTTTATTAGTTGCAGATGTATTCACAAAGATGCATATCTGAGAGTTTCTTAATAATTCATCCTCTGGTTCATGAGATATTATGTTAACAGACAGACACAGTGCGCAAAAATAAAAAAAAAACAAATCAGTCAGCTTTGCTTGTCAGCCGAGCCTCCACCAAAGCTATCACTGTCACTTTAAGTCATAGTGCTTGACATATTAAGGAGAGCGTGCCAAAGTGGAGTGACATGTCATGATGCGATACAGAGCCGTTAGTTAATGTTGTGTAAAAGGATTTAGAGGATTTGACCCCATCGGCAGAGACGGCGTTCAGTAAAACTACGTTAATGACTCTAAATGAGTCAGAGGCTGCAGCTTGTTAATAATGATGGCATAAAAGCCAGCGTTGGATTTTTATGGAGTTTATTTATTTATTTATTTATTTATTTATTTATTTATTTATTTATTTACCTCTGCAAGTGCACTTCTTGAAATTGCAAGAAGCGCAACACATTTTGTAACAGTAGCAGCAAAATGTGCTTTTCAGCTTGAACTGACCCGTGAAAGGACGGTTATTTGGAGTGAGCTGCCTTTTCTTTGCCAAAGGACGAATGGTCTTTTTCCTTTTTGTGGGGGGGCCTGATTCAGATCCAGTTTGTCATTTTGAAAAAATGTTCAAAATAAGAACAACTTTTTTTTTCCCCTCTCAGTAACAAGAAATACTGTTCTTGTTGCATCCCCAGGGAAACCTTTGCAACAGCTTGACCAGAGAGAGGGAGCTTTACCTGCCAAAGCCTGTGCACGCCTCCCACTGCTCAAATCCTTTTTACTGGTTTCACCCTGGCTGTGGGCTCGCCATCCTGCGCTCACAGCATGGTCACTAGTAGCAGATACCCACAGTGGGGAGAGAAAAATATCAATGGAAAGGGGGAAGGAATGAAAAAACAAAAGAACACACCACAAAGATACAAGGAAAGGCCTTACTAAATATGAAGCTTCTCATTTTTAAAGCATTTTCAGCATTATTTATTAAATCTACAAGTTTATAATAAATACAACTGAGTCTTACATATGTTCTTGTTCACAAGATTAAAAACATTTTTGCACTGATGCATGTTCAGATATTTTGCCCTGCATGTGATTATTCAGAAACAAGGAGATATTTGTTCTGTGGCTGCTGCTGTGTCCCACATGAAACGGAGGAGTGTCTGTCAGCAATTGTTCTCGCACTAATATGTATGCACTGACCCACAAGCCGGAGCTTGTCCTTGTTCCACATGTTGTTGCATTTTATCTATTTGCATGATATTAGCACAGATGTTTACTGGAGGAGGCAATGGACATATCACTCACAGAACTGTTGTTGAGTTGCAGCAGTAGCATGGGAGGATGTGTTCGTGTGGCTTAGAGTTTGAATGTATTATATGGGTTTTTGTGCACTTATAACCAGTCCTTTGGTGTTTTCTGCCTTGTCTGTCTCTTTTTCAGGAATCACGTAAAAGCCCATCTGACATCTCTACTTGGCTTGGAGGTCTTGTAGAGGGTTGGACCTCCTTGCCATCATGAAAGGGTTGGGGACCAACCGTAACAGACACCTGTCTGATTCCTGCGAGCCCTCCATTGGCCATTCAGAGGCTCTGTACCCTCAGAAGATCAGCACGCTGCCACGCAGCCCTTACTTGCTTAGCCCCACAATGGACCACTATGGCTCTATGGACCCTCGTCTTTACCCTCCTGTCAACCCAGGCTCCCTTCCAGCAGACTGTATGCTGCCCTTCAACAATCAGATGTCTAACAGCAGCACCTTTCCAAGTATCCACTACAATTCCTATGACCAGTCTGATTTTTCTCTTTCTGGGGACAGCATTGGAGGGATTGGCACAGGAACCATGGGGCCATCTTTGTCAATGGGAATGGCAACAGGTATGGGCATGGCAGGGCTGAGTGGACGAACACCTATGATTACAAGTGGCTCAGCGACTATATCTCACCACATGACCAAGACTCAAGCACCTGCAAGTCTGCTGGAATTTGAAAAGCAGCTACCCGGAGGTCGGGATGGATTCAGCACTTTGCAGTTTCACAGAGCATCTGCTGCGGCCAAGCAGCGGACAGACAGTCCTGGTCGCATTCGATACATGCTGCACTCAGTTCAAAAGCTTTTTGCAAAATCTCAGTCAATGGAGAGCCACAACATGAAAGGAAACCTCAATGGGCGATCTACTGGCAGCGGTGGAGGCTCATCTAGCACCGAGGATGGAGGGAAGCATCATCGCAGATCCAAAAGTAAAGACCGTGTCACAAAATCAGAGGCACCAAAGCGGCGACCTAGGTCCAACATGTCAGGTTATTGGAGCTCGGATGATTTAGACAGCAGCGACTTGAGCAGCTACCATAATTCCATGGCTATGATGACTCTGAGACATCCTGCTAGCCATGACAGCCAGAGTAAATACATCCACAGTGGCTACAACACCATCAGTTCCTCTAAAAGCATCAATGACATGAAGTACCCAGCTCTTCCTGGCCCAGAGGATGGAGGAGGTGGGGGACTAAGTGGAGCTGGAGGTATGGTATTAAATGATAGTGACTATGTGAAAGGAGGATCTTGGTCTGCACTAACAATGGGTCAGCCAAGACAGGTGATCCAGAAGGGATCAACTACTCTAGACAGGTCAATGCTCAAGTCTAAATCCTGCCAACAGGAACTGGCCTGTAACTACCTGCAGGTTGGACGCAGGGTGAGTATGCTTTAAACAAATATACCGCTTGAGAAAATCTCCATTTTGTGCAGTGTTAACGGTGTTGCTTATCCATATAATGATGTATGTAGGGGGATTGGAGCAACACATTAGGCCGCAGTGGAGGCTTCAATGAAATCCCGTGCCGGCGGATGCGGAGTGGGAGCTACGTGAAAGCCATGGGAGACTTGGAAGACAGTGATGACTCTGAGGGAAGCCCAAAACCCTCACCCAAAACGGCTGCTCGCCGCCAGAGCTACCTCAGGGCCACCCAGCAGTCTCTGAGTGACCAGCTGCCTCCACGCAAGTAAGAGAACAAACTGAGCTGCACCTAAATATGGAATGTAACAGAGGCATGTGAAAGATCCAACTCTTTATCAAATGGAAGCAGATTCCTTGAGGACACATATTCCTCACTGCCTTTGCATGCCAATAATTTAAACAAAGGTCTTTCATAATCTGGTAGACCTCAGAGTATGTGATGGGGATGACCCTCAATGACTACCAGTAAAGCAAGTCTTTACTTCTGGCCAATACATTATGACCAACATACAGTTGTTTTTTTTTTCTTTTTCAAGTTCAAGTTGTGTTTATTTGTCATATGCAAGGTTAACAGTACAATGACCATGGGAGCCATGGTCATTGTGCTTAGCCATCCTAAGCAAAGGATGAGAAGAACCGATTTGATTCGCTAAAAAAATAAAATTAAATTAAAAAAAGAACAAACAAGAAATACTAAAGCATGTAATAAGGGTACAAAAATTAAAGTACCAAAAAGTGAAAAAGTAATTATAATATACAGGTTGTGTGGCTGGCTATTGCACAGGTAGTGACATTGAGATTGAATAGTGATGGTAAGGTAGATACATAGAAACAGTATCATACATGATACAGCCTAGTACCAGCCTAGATACAGCCACATAGTGCAGCAGCAATAAATAATAAACATATTAGCTGTCACAAGCTAAAATTACTCATATTAGTTGTCACAGATGTGGCTTGGTGCAATGTAATTGCCAGTTGCTCAGTGTTATTTATCGAGCGTTAGGGTATACTTTCATATTTACTCTAGATGTTCCTGATTAGCTCTGTAAAATGGACAACAGAAAGGGTCAGTCCAGTGGATTCTGTGTACAGGGGAGAGAAACAACCGAGCTGTCCGAGTGTGCGGAAAAGCTCAGGCACACAGGGTCCATGTTGGACTTACTTGCGCATGGAAGTGGTGTCAGACTACCTGTTGTCCACATGCCAGTTACTATCAAACCTCTGCTGTGAGGTAGCCTCCTCAACTTTGCCCTATAAAACATCTACCCACATTTAATAGAACTAGTCTGCAGAGTGTGACAATGACTTTTGTTTGGATTTATTTAATAAATCAGCTTAATTTCTCTGCACCTTATTTGTTTTCAGGGGCTTTCTGAAGCCCAGCTTTTGCACAACATGTGATAGGTGCAGTGGGGTGTGGACTAGCTTGTTGATATGTCCTAAAATTTTGATCCTAAGCAGCATAAAAAAAAAACATGAATTTTACAAGTTTAATCAAATTTTAAGAATTTGTCATAGGAACGACAGAAGCGAAAACGTGTCTTTACTTTGCTTTTAATGCATTTTATATTGACACAAACGGGATATTTTGCACAAATTTATAGTTTTAAACCAAAGACTATGACTGTTAAGAAACAAATCCATTACAATCACACAAAGTCGAACTACACTGACCAGCATGTGTTTGGTTTGCTGGTTTAACATTCTACTGACTGATTTGAAAGTTTGATCAATGTGTTTGTGCAGAAAATATTAGTTATGCAACAGTATACCAAGATCACGGTTCAGTGAGTACCTCGGCAGTAGAGTCCCGGTTTGGTACACTTTATTTAAACAGTCAATAACTCTCCCACATGCAGAGATAAAAATAAAATAACAACCCTTGATAGTGGGGAGGGTCTACGGTTGCAAGTCATGCAGAGAAAGGCAGGATTTATCAATTGCTTTATTCATTATTATGTAATAATATAATAATAATAATAATAATAATAATAATAAACTGACATTGAGCTGTATTTTTCATCCAGTTTGAACTGTATACAATGTCCAATGTGCCAAGCAGGAAGTTTATTTCATTCCTCAAAAGTATTTCTCGCTTGGGCTTTGCATTACAAAAAGAAAACAAAACATAAAGCAAGTTTGCTTCATTTTGCCCTAAACGATGCAAAATAAGACAATAAGAGTGTAACATTTCTTGATGCGATAATGCAAAATACATAAAACGTGAAACGCACTGAGCTTCTCAGCAAGTGAGGGCTAGTGTGAAAATGACTCATGATTTCAGGCATATCAAATAAATGTACAAATAGCCTGCCATTAGCAATTGTGAAACACTCAATATAAGACATAACAGCTTGCCATACTGGCACCTGTCTCCCTCTGCAGCAGTCTGTGATCATGACCGCAGAGGTTTTCCATGCAGCTGATCTGAGTCAAACAGGCAGTCTGGGTCTGAACCGGCTCTTCATGCTCTGATGTAGAACATCTTCCTCTGCTTCTTTTCAGTCGTGGCTCATAGCAAAATGCAGGGAGCTGTGATCACCTGTTACCACTTTATCTGTTGTGTACTTCAACGTACTTGTCAAACTTCCTACAGTTCAGTAGGAATACACTGTTCCACTCCTAATAAACATATACTGTTTAAAAGTGCACATACTTCTGTTGAAAGGCAAGCAGGCAAGGAGATCATGACATTTCCTGAACACATCTCCTCCTCTGGAAAACTTAAAGTCATTTTTATTCAGGATTGGTTGAGTTTTCGATAAGGCATGATTCTTTAGATAAGTAACCCTGATACGCCAGACGCTCTCTGATCATCCTACCCTACTTTCTTTTGTTCTGCGCTGATCGGTGCGAGCAGCAGAACCCTGGATTACACCTTGTTGCAGGGAGAGCTGGATGCCCTGTGGTCCCCCCTCCACAGTGTGTCCTCTCTGCACCAGCTGGGCAGGTCAATGAGCAGGTCAGTTGTAGGTCTGTCGGCCTCTTCTCTGGAGGGTGGCGCAAAAAAAAAAAAAAACAGTTTGCTTTAGACAATGTGTCACCGTGGACTTTGCGCTGCTCCCCTCAGAAAGGCTTTAACAGAGGAAACTCCAAGTTTCAGAGTCATGTCCTGCTGCTAACAACTGCTAACTTTCTCGTGAGCTTGTAAATACCATCTGCTCTGCACTTCTGGGTTTCAGCTTAGAGTCTTCAAAATCTTGGAAGTGAGGGAACATCTGTGTCCATGCATCATGCCATGTTTCTCTCACTACACGCAGAAGAATACATCAACTTTCTAAATCATGTTTAGACTGATTTCATTTTGTCTGGTTAAAATGTTTTGCTTTTGGCACCATGAACACAAACAGGCTTCATCTGACGTCACAGGCATTTCATGCTCTGCTGCTGTAATGACTGGATCCAGGAATTAGTTGAAACAGAGACCACATTGGGACTTGTGATTATGCATAAATTTTAGTGAAATAGACAAATGTCTTGAACTGCAGACATGCTCTCCGGTTATTTCTCCTTTAATTCCTGGTTTTGCAGATTGCTCATTTACAGCCCCGGTTTGTGCTGCCCCTCAGTGATGATGTGAGAACATCAGCTTTTGGGTCCATCCTTATTTTGTCTTGTTTTTTCACTCAACTCTTTACTTTCCAGCTGTCTTCCGTCTCTCAGAGAGATGTCCAGTAATCGCAGCCTGGACAACCTGGACTGTATCGGAGGGACATCGTGGGATGAAGACAGCTTCAGCCAGGCCGGCAGCACTTTGGGCAGGCGGAGCTGCATAGAACAGGTTAGTCTTTTATTCAAAAGATGAACTAAATAAATAATCACATTTTTTTTAGTACATTTGTATTTGATTATAACACGCATCACTTAGCCCTGAGCACAATTTCTTCTTTCAAAAGACCAGTCATTTTTTAAAATGCTGCTTTGTCTGCTTTGAGCTGCTCCCTATGATTTATATCTGCACAGGTTCAGCTAAATGGCTGTAGCACAATGAGTTCATTGAGAACAAAGCAACCCTGTTTCCGCCTGTCTTGTGGTAATGTTATTACCTCAAGATGAATGGATGGCGTTAATGGTTCTAGTTCATCCACTGGCAGAGCAGCTATTAGTTTCCTGATGACAGTCACAGATGAAGATTACCATTAGTTGTGTCAACTCATTCAGATTTCCCTCCATTAAATGGATCACACACACATGATTTGCCTCTAATCTCTTACAAATCACTCCACTACAAGTCTGCTGTATTTCTCTTAAATGTACATGAAAAGCAATGACGCAAACCAGAACTGTTGCTTTCAAGTTGATGCATTTCTTTTTACTTTTTATAAATAAAATTGGTTTAAAAAAGGAAAATGAAAAATTATTTTTTGCTGTTTTTTTTTTTTTTTTTTTTTGCATAAAATCAAAACATGTGAAGAGGCGTATTTGCGGAGTCCTCTGCTTCAATTTTATCCCTCTTGGTGACTCGTGCATTCGCTTCTTTACGTTTTTCGCTTTGTCAGTGAGTCATCAAAATGTCATTTTTACTAAGTCTTGTTTCAGTCAGTGAACGCTGGTTTATAAAAATCAAAAATAAACCTCTCGGATGGCTGGCCAAAAGCTGTAAAAGCATGCAGACCTGTGCTCAACGACTGACGGGCATTTATCTAATATTAACACATTTTTATACCAGATCAAATCTGGACTCCGTCAGTATCACTCTTGTCCTTTCTTTTGCCAAGCTGCGAGATTTGGAAAAGGGTCATCGTTATGAGGATCGAAGCTCAGAGTCTACCTTCAGAGATTCCCATTCTCAGGACCACTCAGAGCCTCCAGATCTACCCATGCCCACGTGCTTCAGATCTCGCAGCCACAGCTACCTGAGAGCCATCCAGGCTGGTTGTTCCCAAGATGACGACACAGCTTCCATAGACTCGGGCTGCTCGCCGCCTCTGATCGACTCCACCGTTCGAACATACAGCACCAGCACCGGTGAGAGTTCTTCTTTTTAAGCCTTACCCTCAAAAATGTCTTCATTTTTCACATTTGTCACCCCCTTTTCTAGTATTACACAATCCCCTTGGTTGGCTGCTTGCTTATTTTTTTGTATTTCACTTAACTTCCCTTTAAATTCTCATCACAGCCTTGGTCCTTAGTCCCTGCCACCCAACTTGCCCCCACAGCAGCACATGTAGCTCAAATTCAGCCTTTTTTGCCCATAATAGACAACCAATGGAAGACATGGAAAGAGCAGTTTGCCTCTTACCTGATAGCCACTGGCTTGGACAAAGCCCCAAAGGAGAAACAACTTGCAATTTTTCTTCAGCGTTTTGGGACAGACAGACCACGCATTCTACCCCCACACACAGGTAACAACTCAAAGCAACCTGCCTCCATGAAAAGAGCTGATTTATCTACCACTTCTTGGGCTGATTTAAAAAAAAAACTTTTAAAAAGTTTCCATTGAGATGAAATGAATGGATCTGTAGGGCAGCTGTTTATAAAATAGACATTAAATTGCACTGATAATGAACATCCTGTGTAATATTAGAATATGTAATTACACTGCACAGATAATGTAAGAAAAACATAAGACCACAAACAGAATGAGTGTAAATATAAGACAAGACACATACAAATGTATTTGGCCAAGCTGTTTATTATCATTATTACTAGTAGTAGTATTACTAGTAGTAGTGTAGTGTGGCTTAGTGGCTAATACTATTACCTCACAGCAAGAAGGTCCCAGCCTTTCAATATAGAGTTTATATGTTTGCTCCATGCACGTGTAGGTTTTCTTCCCGGTTTTCTCATGTTAGGTTAACTGGTAACTAAACTGTCTCTAGGTGTGAATGAGCGCTTTAATGTCTTGTTTGTCCTTGTGTGTCCCTGTGATGGATTTGTGTCCTGTCCAGGGTGACCCCCGCCTCCCACACAGTGACTGCTGGACATAGACACCAGCTCCCCATGACCAGTCCATCCATCCATCCATCCATCAATCCCCATTCATTAGCTTTTACCCGCTTCTTCCATTTTGGGTCACGTGGGTCACTGGTGCCCATGTCCGGCAAATTTGTGCGAAGGGCAGGGTACATGTCCCAAGTCCATCACAAGGACCCCTGGAAAGGAACAATCAGGGAAAATTTGATGAATTATAACTACTAACTAACTAACTAACTAACTAACTAACTAACTAACTAACTAACTAACTACTCCACAAATTCAGAACTGTATTAAGAATTTATTGCGTTCTGCTTCATTTTGTCCTGTCAAACGATGCGCCACTTGGTGGCGCTCTTCGCTGGTTTTCTAATCTAGACAGACCGTCATGTTTGTGTTGCCTTCTGGGCGGTTTCCATGTAGACAATTACAGTATTAGAATGTATTTTGTAGTAAATAGAGAATGGTTAAATTGTTTTATTATCTAAGTAGTTAAATGGCTTCTTCTTTTTCGTAATTCAAAAGACTTAAAACAGAAAGTAAAACTGCTAAAGTTACTATAATGATATTAGAAACGCCGTGTTTTGTACAAAAATCTCGCCATCATTTAGTTTGGAGTTAGATTATCCGAGGCGTAAATGAATGCATCACTGCATACGTCACCACGCCTCCATAGTTTACGGCGTCTCCAACAAAAAGCGGTCAATCCACCGGTTTTCCAGCTCAAGACTGATGGTGAATGAATGACCGAACAATCTGAAGTTATTTCAGATTTTAACACAACATTACGGTGCTGTAAATGTATCCGCACCTCGGAGAAGAGTAAGTAACTCATTTATCCTGTTTATACTCCTGTTATTAGTACTTTTCATTAATTTAGCTTAGTTTTCGCAATGTACGCACAGGACCTGGTGGAAGCACTTCTCATCGACTCTCAGGTGTTTTACTTCGCCCGTGAGTAAATGATGCGCTCATGTGTTTCCACTATAAACTGCTAAATTATATATGCTACTATTAGAAGACAAATGCATTCACAGGTTTTTAAAAGTTCAGTAGAAAATGTACCCCTCAGAGGATTATTTCAAGACTGACCCACTTTATGGCGTGTATTTTGCAACACGAATGAAATCTACTGCAAAGTAACATCTAACAAAAAAAAAAAAAAAAAAAAAAGTTATTTTGTGCTGTTGAAAAGTGGTATTGATTAGAATAATGTAAGATGACAGACTGATGATTTTACATGAAGGGAGTCTAATTCAGGAGTTAATTACAGATAGGTGGACTGCCTTTTTATCTTTTGTTCATTTTGCAACACCAGCACATCAGATTACCACTAAAACTATTAGATTGTGCTTATTTTCCAGTATAATCCAATATATTTAGCAGAGTTCATCACATATTCCCTCAGTTATTGAAACTGTTTGACCACCTTTGAATGCACCAACTTTTTTCTTGCACTCACAGCAGTAGATTAAATGAACAAGCAGGGAGGCGGACTTAATCTGAGTTTATTAGTGTAGTTATTTATTCTGTAATATGCCCCACAAGATGATGCGCCTGATAAAAAATATTTGACAACATTTGACTCCCATTTTGTTTATTAGAATATGACCAGGATGATAAAATGGTAAATATATTGATTTAATTATATTGTAAATGCACTTTTTTGTTTACCCTAGAACACACATCAAACTCAAGGCCCAGAGGCTACATCTGGCCCTTGTTAACTTCTTATCTGGCCCCCCAAGATGATGTTTTAAACATAAAATATTTTTGTTGCTTCTCATTTTGTTTAAAAAACTGATAAATACTTCATTCAGTGCAGACATCTCATAATTGGATACATTTGAAGCCAGAAAAATGGTTGGGAGCAACAACGAACATCAAATAAAACCTAAAAAAAACTCTTAATTGATGAACCTGCAACCAAAAAAAGGTGTCTGATATATATGACTTGAGTTACTGTATCAAATGAAACTGGCCTGTGGCTCATACCATGTTTTAGTTGTGGACTCCTATTGTAAATAAGTTTGACACCCCTGCAGAAGGATCATTGTCAGAGTCAGAGAATCTTTACTGACATTGCACCGAGGTACAACGGGAATATGTACGCACAGTCGTCCGAAAGATGGACTAAGTGTGTGA
>JARVGS010001636.1:5702044-5712697 GCA_031762315.1 Hypsolebias antenori | reverse complement strand
GGCTGATTGGTAACTCTGAATTGTCCCTAGGTGTGAGTGAGAGAGTGAATGATTGTTTGTCTCGTTTGTCTCCATGTGTCCCTGTGATGGACTTGCGATCCGTCCAGGGTGTACCCCACCGCTCGCACTGTGATTGCTAGACATGGGCACCGGCGACCCCGTGACCCAAAATGGAAGAAGCAGGTAAAAGATAATGGATGGATACCTACAGTGATGCGTTAAATTAATTTATTTCTCTGTTTGATTTTATTTTAGATTAACTGGCCCCATATAAAATAAATATTATACAATTACAATAATATACTATCATCATACTATACTATATACCTATCATCATACTATACTATATACTCTATATATATATATATATATACTATATATATACTATATACAATAATAAATAAAATACAATTAATAAGATATTATTATGAAGTTTTTTTTTCCAAAATATATCTTAGTTTAAAAAAATGTAGCTAATGTTAGTGCACACCGTTTTTTTTTTTTTGTCGGATTTTTATTTTAGCGAAACACAGACGAATTCAGAAAATGCTCAGATTTTCAATTGTGCTCGGTAAAATAATAAAAATATAATAAAACAAAACACTTGAACAGTTGCAGATCAAAAGTATTAAATTATTATTTATATATACGAATGTTTCTGTTCAGTGCCCTGAGATGACTTCTGTTGTTATTTGGCGCTATATAAATAAAATGAATTGATTTTCTACACAAGAACCTTGTAAAACTGTTGAATGGAAACAAACTCACGTTACAAACGTAATCTCGCGAGACTTGGCTTGTTTAGTGAGCGTTGATCAGCTTCATTATGCATTACAGGTTCATAAACCGGCTGAACGAGTTGCGTTCCAAAAGAGCAACCGTCTGAATGTTCATATTCAGTTTATTTATATAGCACCAAATCACAACAGAAGTAGTCTCATGACGTCTTGATGGCTGATATAATAAAAATGTTTATAAATAAAATACTACAATTTACCTGCCTACTAAATATATTCACCACATTCACTCTTCTTCTCTCACGGTAGAGGCAGGAAGGCGGGTCGCCGTCGCGAGCTGCACTGGTGAATAAATGGTGCGGACCCGCGTTCCGCTTGTCAGGTGACCACACGGGAAATTCACTCAACGAAAGTATCTAGCGGAGGCTGCGATGTTTCTGTTGAGTATTCAATGTCTTGTTCGATTAAAACGCGAACAACAAGACGTATAGCTTCCGCTGGAGTCATATCCCGGATTTGGACAGCCTACTACAATTTTATTATCAAATATAGAGTCGTCTGAAGTGGTAAGACTAATGTTTACTATTTGAAGCTGTAATGTCAGCGTCAGAAGACCACTCACGTTTGTTTTGATGGACGCGCTGGTCACTCGGATTTTAAGGGGAGCGAAATAATGTTGATTTAAAACGCCTATTTCACATCTTGACACACGTTTATCGCCGAAAAACACGCGAGGTAAATAGTTTTGTTTTACAAACATGACGTCTCGGGACGGAAGGGTGCTATCAAGCTACATTTAGCTAACGACTGAACACAAAGTACTGATGTCTGCTTAGATCAACTTCACATTCTCAATGTTAGGAAGCCATACAGTCTGGGCTTCTAGTCCAACCTCTTGGCATTTTGTTATTTTAAACAAGTTTTATCATCTATTGGTGTTAATAAAACTCAGTAAGTTTAATGTCTTGAAATAAGTGTTTTCACTCTACAGTATTGTATTATATTTATAGTGGGTGAGCTATGCAATATTTTTTACTAAATATACCAAACCAAAAGTCCTGGTTGGCGAAAGTCTTAGATCGGTTACTGAGGTGTTTATGTTGATATAAAATGCTATTAAAATAGACTGAGCACTCACATGTTTGCAGATTAACACCTTTTCACCTGAAAGTCTCCCATTACTTAGAGACTCCATGAAGGTAAATGTGTTTTTCCACCTACGTATTGTCTTTTTCTCCCAGGCACTGACACCATGCTAACCACAGTGACTGCTGTGGTTAGATTTACTCACTACAATGACACTGTTTCACCTTCATCGCCGGAGAACACATCAGCATTCCCAACCTGGCAACCCGACTCTGAATCCAACATCAGCAAGCCTCACAGATGTCTGCAACTCTTGTATGAAGATGCTGGAGACTCCAGGTGATCTTTAGCTCTCTGTTCACACTTGCACACTTGAGCTGTTAGAAAGGCTGTTAGCTTTTAGAAATTACATTATGATTTTGTTTTCTTTTTGTCTCAGGGTGCGCTTCTGGGACATTTTACTGCTGGTGCCAAATGTAGCCTTCTTTGTGTTCCTGATATGGAAGCTGCCCTCAGCCAGGGCAAAGATTCGACTCACCTCCAGCCCCATTTTTGTCACCTTCTACCTGCTGGTAGGACACAAACTGGAAAACTATAACATGTTCAGTGCTGCTGCTGTTGTTGTTGCTGCTGCTCCCTTCAAGAGTTGCCACAACGAGTAACTTGTATGAAAGATTTTGGTACAGTAATTATTTTATGCCTGATGCTTTTCCTAAAGCAACCTGGGCTCAAACCTTCAGCCTCATAATTACAAGACCATAGCAGTAACCACCAAGCTACCACGCAACCTCAGTGTTGCTATTGTGTTTGTAACATTTCACATTAGGTCTCGTAATACTGGTATTTTTTTAAGTTTCTGTGTAAAAATCGTTTTGCTTTTCTTCCTAAAATAATGTCCCATAATTTCAAAGCATTAATTCTCCCCAAAAGTTGCAGGTGTGGTGCTGCTGGAGCTGCATTTTACATTATTATTCTTTCTATTGTGTGTCACTGATGTTAGTGTTAGTGTGCACAGTTATCAGCATTACCTGGGCCTGCGTGTGTGCTCCGGGAGATAAACAACAAACAGTTGAACATGCTGTGTACTGTGTGTTTTTAGGTGTTTGTTGTCGCAGGAGTTGGAATCACCCGAGCGATTGTGTCTATGACCGTCAGTGCGTCCAGCGCAGCAACCATCGTAGACAAAGTAAGACTGTGAAGCTTTAATCGAACCAGTCAGGATTTTAATTATGCAACTTTAAAAGAAGACAACAGTACACACAATGAAAATTCACTAAAAAAAACCTCATATGATTTGTTTTAGTTTTGTTTTCAGTTAAAGCTGCTTAAAAGACCAAAATAAAGAGAAAAGCTTCAACTTTTTCACACATTATCTACACTCAGCGAATCCTGGCATTTATATGAAAAAAATAAACAAGATTGACCGACCGTAAATAATATTCCAGATGCATACAAAGTGTATGAAAGAAATTTGTCATATTTATAACTTTTTCCCTCCAAATTTGTAATTGTTGCTTAAATAAGCAAAACATTTTGTAGCTTCATTAAGTCTCTGAGAAAATCATACATTTTGATCATAGACTTTAAAGTTTTCCATCTCAATTGTTTTTTCAGTGCTTAGAAAAAAACATAATTATTACTATTAGGGGGAAAACTGTTGTTTAAAACAACATTAGCTGTCAAAACAAGCAATTCTGCATCATAATTTATTATGAATGAGCTAAATCATGACAAAGTATGCTTTGTTGCAAACAATCACAAGTTGTTTGTTTTTATTTGAACACTGACGAGTACACTTCAGACATTCTCAACGTGTGACGGCTGTTGAGTCGGTTAAATAATTCCTGGATGTAAACAGAGTCATAGGGAGAACAATAGACTGAGAGACGCCGGCTTGAAAGCCAAAAGGTAAAAGTTTTTCTCTCTCTGAAAAGAAACGGCAACTAAAAGCTGTGAGGACGAGAGTCAACTGAAGGAGTCGTGTTGGGGACAGAAAACGAGCGGTGGGAAGCGGTAAAGCGAGGGTTGGGGCTAAGGTGGTATGAAAATGAGTTGTGCCAACTTATCCCAAACTAATGAGAGAATTTCTGTAACTCGAGGCTATTCAACTGGTGGTCCGGGGGCCAAATCAGGCCCACGAGTGAGCTCAGTTTGGCCCACCAACGGGCTAATTTATAAATAAAACTAGATTTTAAACCATGAAACAAACTTACTTAATGACAATAACTTCTGGATGTCTGGCCCCTGAGCTCTTGGCTTCCAGTAACTGTGGCCCCCTGAGCAGTTTAGGTGAATTTTCTTCATTTAAAGCTATTTTCTGAGCTATTTTGGCTTTGACGGTTCAAAATGTTCTTGTCTTAAAACATTCATGCTTATTTTAAACATCTGTGAATAATGCTCCTTTCTGACTTTGTACAAGTATCAGGTTTTTGTAAATAAATAATTAGATGCTTGTTCTTTAAATGTATTTTTACTCTCTTTTTTAATATAGAAATATTTTATGATTCTGAATTATCAGGAGGCTCAGATGTTTTTTTTTTATTTTTTTATTGAACCCCAAGAAGAGTTGATCTGAGCAACTTCCAGATTTAAAAGAAAGGCTGGGCTTGATTCCACGCATACCAGACATATTTTCATTGTGTTTCCAGTGATGGACCAAGTATTCTCATAACACACTGTCATGTCTGCAGTGCTGGGAAGAATGAAAACGATGTTATCGTAGTTCTTTAGGCCAGAGCCCTGTGGAACTCCTTTGCTCCATTAGTTTCTCATGATGTTTGTTGTTTCTGTAGGTGCTGTGGGAAATCACCCGTTTCTTCCTGCTAGCTATTGAGCTCAGTGTTGTCATCTTGGGACTGGCCTTTGGTTTGTTTGCTGGTTTTGTTCACTGAATATAAAGCACCGTAGCCTCTGTCTTTGTTAAAGATCTATTTAAAAGCACGATTTGCTGCCTTTTTTTATCTGGTTGTGTTGATATGGTTACTAAAGATGTCTCCTGTTCTTTATTCATTAATTAGGTCACTTAGAAAGTAAGTCCAGCATCAAACGTGTGTTGGCTATAACTGCTGTGCTGGCTCTAGGATACTCCATCACACAGGTAATTACAGACAGTAATACAATTGTTATATGTAGCAGAAGGTTTTGTAATGTTTGTATGAAGTAGAAATAAATAATCCATTGTCTCAGGGCACGTTAGAGATACTATACCCAGACAGTCACCTGTCCGCTGAGGACTTCAACATCTATGGTCACGGAGGACGGCACTTCTGGTTGGCCAGCTCCAGCTTCTTCTTCCTGGTCAGTAACCTGCAGCTCTGCAGCAACACAAGGAAAATACTCCTCCATATGCATTCTACACTGATGATGTCGTCCTTTCTGTAGGTGTACTCTATGATTGTTATCCTGCCTAAAACTCCGGTGAGGGAGAGGATATCTCTGCCATGTAAGTCTTTAGATTTCAACAAGTTTAAACACAAAACTGTACACCCTGAGACAACTGGTGAGCCTTATTGCAAGGTCCTGGGAGTTAAAGATTTGCAACTTGTGGTATTGTTTATTGCTTAATACTGCAATTGTTAATTTACCATAAATATTACATTGACAGTATATCATTAAACTCTAATTGGGAAGAAAGCTTTATTTTTGGCCTTTTTTAATGTTTAGAAAGATTCCTACTATTGCCACAGATGTTTATTTGTAAAGCCCTGATATTTTACAAGTACATATTTTAAACAATTAAAAAAACAGTGCATTAACATAAAAAAGAATGTGTTTTACTGTAGAGACCGTATTCACATCTTTTCCCTACATTATAAAGCGAAAGGTGTAAATTAAAGTTGTTTAGATTAAAGTAACCCAGAGGAGCCAGAATGTGACCGCTTTAAGGTTCATGTAGGATTATAACAAAAAGAGTGGAAGATTGTAGTTCACTGTATCATTAACCTTATTATTTATTGTAAATTAAAGTTTTTTTTTTCCTTTCAGTTGACCTTTTGCTTTTTCTTTCTGTTTCTAGCTAAGAGGAGTTTCTATGTGTACGCCGCCATCCTGTCTTTACTCAACTTGGTTCAGGGTTTGGGCAGCGCTCTGCTGTGTGCTGGAATCATAGAAGGACTTTGGTCAGTAGGGTTTTATCTAAAATAATATACTCTCATCTATAGATGCTACAAATGTTGGAAAGAAATGTAACTGTTTCAGTATTAAACGTTTAGGTTTTAAGGCTCTACCTCAGTGAGTTTTAGAAAGATTGGAGCCTAATTTTAACCTATGTCAGGGTCAAGGTTCTTTGTCATTTGCATCACATGTGGTACATGGGGTGGAACGAAATGTGTTCAAAGGGTCCCCATTACATCCAGCTAAAATATAAATTGTAAAAGAAAAACTGTAATAAGATCTAAAATATGAACTAAGAAAAACGTTAACTAAGAATACACTAAGCACTACTAGTACAAAACAATACGCTGAACAGCAGCACGAACATGAGTCTGTGTGGGCAGATGAGCACGCATGAACACAGCAGGTTGAACTAAATCAGCAGCATGAGATCAGCATGGATAATCAGCCGCACACATCAACAATCAACTATTTAGACCTAAAGACTTGTGTTAAACAAACACCCTCCAACATGAGTTCAGTCCACAAAAACATGTTCAGCCTGTGAAGAAATTAAGTGTTAACATGAAAACAACAAAGTGTTTCCATCTTTGGCTTTTGTTGTAAATTATTATGTGCACTGATACATTTTTAACAGGTTTTTTGTGCATATTTATAATTATGATGCTGAAGACAAATGATAAAGTTGGAGTTTAGAGTAGCCGATACAAATAAAACTGTCATCAGTCTATGAAGTATGTCTTTTATCTTATAATCACTTTATGTGCTGTAACTGTTAAACTGTTGACTTTTTGTTTCCTCTGAGCCAGTTGTGTGGATGTCACCACCTTCCTGTACTTCTCTGCCTTTGCTCCACTCATTTATATCACATTCCTCAAGGGCTTCTTTGGGTATGTACCATTCAGAGTATGGAATTATTTTTGAAGCTATGAAAAGAAAGCTAGCTGCTTATGTGCACACATTGTGATGAATGTATTTAACTGAATCAACTCTGGAGAAACTTGGGGGATGTTTCAGTAAACTTTTTTTTCCCCTACAGCTCAGAGCCCAAGATCCTTTTCTCGTATAAGTCTCAGGTGGACGAGCCAGATGAAAGTGATGTCCACCTTCCTCCAACGATCGCTACAACTCTTGGCCGCAGGGACCTCGCTGACCAGGGCCTTTACTACTCTTCCACACAGATCGATGGCTCTGGTTCCAGCAGCTCCCGCATGATTGGAGCTTATTTGGATGACGTTGTATCAGGACCCTACGGGTCCAGCAGCATTAACAGCACTGAGGCTGACCGCTGGAGACCTGTCAATGCGTGAGCAAACGGATGTACAAGACTTCAGCTGGACTTCAAATGTGCAAATTTTGTGTGTTTTGGAAAGATGCTGATCATAGAGGTTGACCAAAAAAACATGGCAGATCCAGCTGATTGGACGCAGTGGAAGTGTAACTCTGTTCTTTCTGTGATGCCAGAAGAAGTTAACAAATGGACACTTAAGAACAGACCTTTCCTGGGTTTAGCAAGTGCTAATACTGGTGCCATAGTGTGCTGCTGACGCCACTCCACACTGGGAGTGCTGTCCTCTTTGTGACCTTTGACCGTTGATATTGATCCTCGTTTCTGCAGACTCTTGGATGTGGATGCTTTCCACTTTGGCTCAGCACATTTTCTGCAACTTATGCTCTAAAAAAAAATCATCTGCTCAGTCTCATACATGCTGGTGTAAGTACTTACATTTGTTGAATCGGTTTGTTTTGATACATTCCCACTTAGCGCGTACAGTAACTTTTTTTTTTTAGCAACAGCCTTGTAACGGATTTGTGACTAAGCTGGTGAATCATTAATTTTGATTTATCTAATAATTGCCGTGTCTGTCAACAAGTGAATGAAGTGTTAATGTGTCACCACACTAGTCTCTCCTAAAAACAGATGTTGTATTAAAAAAGTCCAAAAGTGTCAGGCAGGTTAACAGTTGCTAAATTTGTAGATCTGCATCTCACCAAGAAGCTGTTTTGTTGTTTTCAACCTTTTGACTTTTTTTTTTTTTTTTTTTAAATCAAAGATGAGTCATTCCTGCCTGTGCAATACATTCGGTAACTTCTTAGTGTCAGGAAGTAATAGTCTGTGAGGCTTAAAGTGTAAATGCAGAAGCTTCTCGGTGCATTCCACTTCAAACACTTGTTCATTTTTTATAGCAGCAGCACTTCAGTTTTGTTTTGGCTATAACCTGTTGCTCGTGAAGTTTTTTTCTTCTGATGATTACAGGCTGAAATGAGACCACAAATTATAGTTATTTTATAGTATTTAAAAGAATGTTATATTTCCTTAATATATTTCGAAATTTTGACTTCATTTGATTAATGAAATGAAATGGGCTCAGTGAACAAATCAAATGTGGGTAATTTTAAAATGCAAAGAGATAAATGTACTGGATTGTCGCAAAGAAGAAAAATGTCCTTTTTTTAGCTTTAAATTTTCACTTCTTATTTCATAAAATCAATACTTGAGAAATGTTTATGTGAAACTCTTACATTATTCTTTTCCTGCCAATAACCTTTAATTCAAGCTTTTTTGTTTGTTTGTTTGTTTGTTGCCAAATTCAGTGTTTGCTATTGATTTGCACATTTAATCCTAAAGGTTTTAGGTTGAACTGTGTGCAGACAGTTGAGTTCAATTTTTATATTTAATTACAAAACCACAACACAGTACAGAAGACCTTTCCAAGAAATTTTAGCATCTGCCTGACTATATTTTGTATGCACTTCTAAGTGCTGATGGACAAATACTAGTTCTTGTTTTCTGACTTCACTAGGTGCATTCATTGCTGTGGATTTTCATTCTCACTTCATGTGCAAACACTTTTTTTTTTTGCAAATGGTGTTCAAATGACTGTCTGTGGACCATTCGGTGAGCTACAAAATAAACTCTTTAAATCCTCTGTTTGGGTTTAATTTTTGTTTTGATAAGAAATAGAGCATTGAACTTTTGGATAGGACGCCACCCCCTGGCTTCCTGTGGTAATTACATTTCACTTTTTGTACCCTCGGGTATGTGATTACAGTGCTCATTCAGTTTATGGAAAGCCATTTCATTCAAATAAATAAATGGTGTTATTCAAAAATTATTTAATGAATATTCCATTAAATAAATAAATGTTCCCATATTGGATTAAATAAATCTTGAAATAGATAAAAAAATCTTGGAAAAAAGATATTCAAAATGTTTTATTTCATGGGAATATTTATTTATTTATTGGAATATTTATTAGTAATTTTTAAATAACACTGTTTATTTAATTTGTAATGAAATGGCTCTCCATAGTAACTTGTGTCTAAAATGAAAAAAAAAAAAAAAAAATCACTTTCGTTTTGTTTGTAGGAAAAGAAAAGAACTACAACTCCCATCAGCCCCCAAGAACGCTTCTAGCTGGCTACAACCAATCATTGGATGCTAACGATTTCTCTTAACCAATGAGCTTTGAGGATACTGCAGCGGCAGGATGACCTTTATTGGAGTATTTTGACCACTGGTCGCTGTGGCGGCGACTCTGTCTTATTTATGTCTTCCTACTGTCACAAAAATCGAGTCTAATTTTATTATTTTGGTGTTTTGTTTTTTATCCCGTGGGAACGGCTAGCTGGTGAGAATGGGAGGAAATGGAAGCACAGCGAAGAATGTGTCATTCGGACTGGACGAAAAGGAGAAGGTCACAGTTATTGAAGGAGTGAAGGTAACGGTGTATTAACCTTCCAGTTTATTATTTTGTTTTATAGTATAAGTGCTAATGAAGTCCTAGGGTTTATGAAGTTCAGTATAAGGTACCGTCTGAGAGCCAAACATGTGTCATGTCCTCAAAACACCCTGCTTGTACTGTATGTACCTCCATATCTTTATTAGCATCACAAACCGGATTAACATGTAAACAGTGGTGATGGCCTCTTCATGAAGCTTTCATTCCAACTGGTTCAAAAATAGGTTCAATTTTCGGGGCTTCATGTAAACACAACCCTCCTGTCATTTCACTGTCCCAACAAAATGCTGGTGGGACAGTGAATGTATGAATACTGGGGTCATGGTGATTTTCATTTCTATTAAGAACAAGCATTTTTGAAATTGTCCACGTCTGCTGTCAAGCTCAATGCAGGATATTTCTGAACTTGAGCTTTGGCCTTCTCTTTTTCATTTTGTGGCCTCAAACATGGCTCTAAAAACCTAAAGGGAGGCCAGAAAATATTTATAATTTATTTAAACACTAGTCAAACTTTATCTGTGTCACCACGCGACCCTTCCTGGTAGGAAGAACATGAGTTTCATTTAATGTATCAATAAAGTACCTGAAGCCTTTGTATTTGCCTATGCTGGCTGTTTGTCTCTAATCATGGAGACCAGCCTCATCCAGCTCCTCCTTTCTGCCCACTGGGTTGTACATTACATGTGATTATACTGTATTGTGATTAAAACGTACAAAACTCAATCAACACATGCAATAATTATTCTTGTGTCTTCATCTTTTGATGTGTGAGTTGAATGAAGTATAGTTACTGTCATTATGTCATTATATTCATAATTACATAACAAATGTGACACCAGTTCTTTGAAACACAAACTTTTTCCATCCACCTTGGAATGTAAAAAAACTGATATGTTAATATAACAAAAACAGTAATAACAGCAGTAATAACAACAAAAAAGATTTCTCTCTCTCTCTCTCTCTCTCTCTCTCTC
>JARVGS010001636.1:5684289-5695911 GCA_031762315.1 Hypsolebias antenori | reverse complement strand
TTTGCTGAAAATTATAGCAAAGGTGTGTCTGAGCTGAACTTTTCCTTAATAAATGCACATAATGGTCAAATCAGCTGAATTTTTAAAAAAGATATACAGTACGAAAGTGTCGCTGCCTCGGTTCTGTGAAGCGTGGACGCGCAGCGAGCGGAAACGCTGCATTTCTTTAAAATTTAACAAGATAAACACTTAAAAAAATGTTTGTTTGCTGACATTATAGTAAAGGCGTGTCTGAGCTGAACTTTTCCTTAATAAATGCACGTAATGGTCAAATCAGCTGAATTAAAAAAATAGTTTTGCTGCCTTGGTTCTGTGAAGCGGGCATGCACAGCAAGAGGAGCCGCTGCATTTCTTTAAAATTTAACAAGATAACCACCTAAAAAAATTTATTTGCTCGACATTATAGCAAAGTTGTGTCTCAGTTGAACTATTCCTTAATAAATGCTCGTAATGGTCAAACCAGCTGATTTTCTAAAATAGTTTCGCTTCACCCAGCGTCACCTGCTTCTGAGTGGTGCTGTGAAGCGTGCATGCGCAGCTGTACGATCCCATTCCTTAGAACTTTAACAAGATAGACACCTAAAAACATTTATTTGTTTGCTCGACATTATAGTAAAGGTGTGTCTCAGTTAAACTTTTCTTAATAAATACACTTTGACAGTTAAAACATGGTAAAATGACGCAAACGAAATAAAGCGGCTTTAAAATTACTACATGCTCACCCACCCATAATGATGACAGAAACACCTATTTACCGGTATTATTATTTTTTTATTCAAACCCGTTGAATTCTTCATCCTCTGTGTCACTGGTTAAGAGTTCTGCCAACTCCTGAGGTAGGTGATGCAGCTGCCTCCTCATCCTCCCCGGGGCTGTCAGAGTCATCCTCCTGTCCAGCTCCAGCTCCACCTGCAGCTCCATCTAACATCTCAGCCTTTCTGAACCCTGACCGGATGGATTCTTTAGTGACTGAGGTCCATGCTTTATTGATCCATCCGAGGACCGGCTGGAACGTCGCGTGACGCATCCGTCCTGTAGCCATGAAGCTGTGCTCTCCATCCACCATCCACTCCTCCCAAAGGCAGCGCAGAGCTGCTTTGAAGCTCCGGTTCACAGAAATGTCCAGCGGCTGCAGCACTTTGGTCAAGCCTCCCAGGATGATGGCAGTAATGGAGTTAAATGCTTTAATTTTAATCTTTAAATTGCAGCATGATGTGCGCGCACATGCTGTCCTGGTACACCGGTAGTCGTCAAAAGCCTAGAGGGCCCTTTAGAACCCCGAGTGGCCGAAAGTGGTACTGCTCCATTTATTCAGTCAGAATGAATGTAAACGGTCATATCTCAGCCAAAAATTGGTCTAAAATTAAGGGGGAAAAAAATCCATAAATATGTTGCTTCGTCGTTTAAGTCGCAGGGCATGCAAATTAGGCAAAAAAAACCTGCGACTTATACGCCGAAAAATACGGTACTGTACGTGTTTGAGTATGTTACTGGTACGTAGGGCTGGACGATATGGCCAAAACGTTTATCACAACATATTTCCTAATTTCGGTCGATAACATTATTATTCAATATCAATATAAACAATATAAAAGCCTCAGAAACACTGTACAAACTGTACATATAAATTAATGTTCACCTTTTAAACGTTGGGACACATTGGCTCATACTTTTACTGTGCTTCATCTTCTGACTCTCAGCATATTCTGTCGAGTGGAAACTACAGACAGAACAAGTTAGATGTGTTCCCACCGCTAGTTGGAACGACTCTCCGACACATTTTGCAGTACACTGAAACCTGCAGTTTATCTGATCTTAGAAAGCTGAACCACGTCCACACAGCCGAATTAGACTTTCCTCTCTTATCAGTTATGTCATCTGTTTTCTCGTCACTTGTGAAAGTTTGTTCAGTCACATTCTGATGGTCATGGGCACTCATTTTGAAGTGAAAACATACAGCGCGTGTTGGAGCTTAGCCTAGCCTAGCCTGCTACCGCAAACGCCTCTGGACTCAAGCTCTGTGTAACATCTATGTCACCACGCGCTTACGTAGTTATGTGTCACGGCTTTTTCTGTTCAGGTTGATGCGCTTCTTCAACCCAAACAGAAAAAGAAATGCATCAGTGAAACACTGTAATCATATCAAAATATTGAAAATGTGCTTAAAACTCATGTCACCGTTATTGAATAAAAGTATATAGTGACATATATCGATATCGAATTATTGTCCAGCCCTACTGGTACGTATTTAATAAAAAAAAAACTTTCTTCATTAATATCTCATGTTACAACTTGAACAGCCGTGGCTTAGAGACAAGCGTGGCACATATATGTACTAAATGATTTATTATTTATTTAGTTAGTGGGTGCAGTTTATATTCAGGTACACTCAATAGTCTGGAAATTACGGTACTTCTTTTGGTGGAGAAGGATTAAGTGACAGTTATTTTGAATAAGATGTTAGTATGTTTTTATACTTGTTCTATCTTGGGCATGTTGACATTGCGACTGTACTGCACTGGCCTGAAGCTTGAGACAAGCCTCCAGTTTGGCACAATAAAGGATAATTAGTTCATTAATTCTCAAAAACTGTGGCTGTGTAGAACGTTGTGTTTTGATGTTGTTTTATGAATGACAAATCAGATTTCTAATCAACTGAATACATATTCATACATTCAGAGTTTGAGTTTATTTGTAATTTTCCAAAGGTAATATTTGGAAGCTAGTGTAGTAAATACCACAATAAGTTTACCGTTAATGTGGAAGACTTTCACAAAATATGTCAGGAAATGTTCAGTGTTTTGTGAAAACATCTTTAGTTAGACAAAACTTCACTATTATGGGCTACAACCAGGCATTGCTGCATGCAGTGTGATTTTAATATTTGTCTTCAGTATTGTATAAGAAAAAGTGCACATTGCATTTTTTATGACTCATGTTCATGATAAACATTTAAATAGAGGTATTAAGTTAACAGCTCTATGTAGAAAGATTTGACCTCTTGCTTGTTATATTCCAGATGTTGGCTGTTTGAATTCTTTAATACCAAGTTACTAAGTCTTTCATAGAGCCAGCCAGTTTGTATTTTATTTCTAATGTTTGGTGCACTTTGAGGTATTGTTACAAAATTCTAATCCCAAGAACTAGGCTTGTCCCAATAAACAATAAATCAATTAATCGCATGGTAAATGAAAATTATCAACCTCATTTTCATTTATCGGCTTTATCGTTTCTTCATGTCTCTCTCTTTCTACTGAAGACAATGGATGACAAAAGGCTCAACTCTGTTGCTCTTCACTGACCCCTCTCTTTCTCTTTTCTCTTTAAAATATGTTTAAACCATCCAAAATCATGTTTTTGTATCATTAAAGCAGCTAAGCTGAGAAGCTAAACTACGAGCTAAGGTAACAGGCCGACTTCGAGAAAAAACCTCCGTCTTGTCGAAGCTCCAAAATTCACGGTTGAAACCTGTGCCTTCGTCTAAAAAGTTGTTTTTCTGTGTAAAAAGAAGCTGAGAACTTGTTTACTCATTTTTTATTAAAAGCTTTGTGTGAAAAATGCTACGCTTAAGAGCTCAAACCACACAGAGCATCTGCCATTTTGAGAACCCAAGACAGACAGCCCATGTCACGTCATGGGGCCTCCCTCCCATTTTTCTTAAAGAGACACGCTGCTCGCTCCCTCACTATCCATCATTTGGTTCAAACAGTCGTATACTGCCATATGGTGGTCAAAAAAGGCACTACACTCAAAACAAACCAACATTTCTTCTTAAATTTGACAATAATGACTAATTATTGTCAAATTACAAACAATATTATCGTTTATCGCAATCATTTGTGAGACAATTAATCGCCCAGCAAAATTTGTTATCGTGACAGCCCTACCAAGAACTCTGTATGAGTATCTTTGCTAAAACTAAACATCGTTGATTTCCTTCCATGCTGTCTCTTGCATTCTTCCTAAATGTTCCAGGCGATGAACGAACCTAAAACGCTTGAATATGTTGCATTGCAGTGACAACCTCAGCACTCTCCCCTAAACGCCTTGTTTACCACATTTTCTCTGTTAACAGGTCGGTGTGGCCTTTCATGCGCTGCGTTTACTTGTGTGTGTAGAAATGGAAAGGCACTGAGGGTGCAGTCTGTGTGTTGTGCACAGCAGAGGGGTGTTATGGTCTCAGACAGTGACGAAAGGTGCATTTGACAGGTTTGAGCAGCTGTGGTTTGATGGCTATTCTTATGGAAGCTTCATCACTTTCAGAGCGAAACAGAATCGCACCTGTGTAAAAGGAAGTGAAAGCTTTTTTTGTTGTTGTTTTAAGGTGATAATAGGTTTGAAGCAGATGCCTGTAACGTGTGTGAAAGGTTTAGAGAGCATCGGGTTGTGTGTCTATGTGACCACACATTTGTGTCTTCATCCTCACCTTTTTCTTCTTTCTCACCTGTCTCTTGTTTGGTTTCACCTCTCTCACCTGTTTAGGTTCACCTGCAAAGCAGTCATTTTTCCAGAATCTGATTACGTTCTTTCCTTAAACTCCTGCTCTGTAAACCAAACTAAAGAACACATTCCTCAGATCAAGAATGAAAATAGTTCTGTTTTGTTGTAGAGTTTAAACTTTTGAGGATACTGTGAAAATTTGTATTTAAATTTAAAGCTTCTCCAGCTAAAATTGAGTTCTTTAACCAGAGGGGTTCCCTGTCTTTTTAAAGTGTTTTCTGACAATGAGTTTCCTGTCAGCGGTACGGCTGGATGCTCAAAGATCGCAGCTCTTCACTATCTTCACAACTAAAACACTCCACTTTGAGCTGCTTTCTAGATGTCTTATTTATTAGAGGAAAAAACGGGTTGGCGCCTACATACATTCCCACCCACACCGCCGTAACACAAACACAGTTACACCAACATGTGTAAAGCAACACCCCCACAGCTCTGTTTCATCACTGGCATCCTTGGCTCCACAGCATGCAGGCTGAGTGTCTCAGTGATGGGCTGATGAGGAGCTTAGGGGTGTGTGAAGGCTATACCTATGGAAAGAGATGGGCTGCTGCCCGCGCTGCCTCAGGCTGCCTGTCACAAACACTTAAATTAGCCATTTACCCCTGCCTCAACACAGACAACCACCGCGGGAATGAATCACATCTGTCACTGCATGTGTGACGTGCTCTCTCTCTCTCTCTCTTTGTGTGTGTGTGTGTGTGTGTGACTCTGAATAATTTGTTTGTATGGATGTTTTAGGGAAGAGTTCAAAGCCAGGTCAGTCAATAATGTCTTTTCAGGTTTTCATGTGTTCATTCTTTTATTTGGGATGAAACAGTGCAGCTGAGTTGCACCTGATGTGTTAAAGAGATTGTTCAATTCCTTTGCAGTGGGGGTTTGTGGAAAGGTTATGAACTGTATAATATCCTAATTATCAAAAGCTTTGCACCATCTCAACCGCGACACACTTGTGGAGTTTGGCGTGTTGCTGCCTTGCTATCGTGGCTCAGTCCTTCCAGCTTCGGGTTCGGGTTCATGCTCAGGCCTGTCATGGTGGCTGTCTCCATGATTCTCCATCTGCCTGCACAGACCGAACTCTGTGGACCCGTTCGGTTCCGTGGGGAAACCTTGGATGTTCTCCATCTGCCGGACTCGGTTCTGGAGGGCATTCTGGGAGGCAGCTGCTGCAGTCATTATTACCATCAAGCTGCTAACGGGACCTGCTAACAAGACCGCGCTGCTAATCAAACCACACTGCTAACAGTACCATGGTGCCAACTGGACCATGTTGCTAAGAGAGACCTCACTGTCATCAGAACCACTCCACGAATAGAACCATGCTGCTGTAGATTTATTTCACTTTGTCACTTTTGGCACCTTGTTTCTGTATTTTTGTTGCATGCTTTGTTATTTGTTGTTGTTGTTGTTTGGCGAGTCGAGCCAGTTCTTCTCGTCCTGAGCATTTCATTGCATTGATGACCTCGTGTTGATTTTGCATATGACAAATAAACCAAACCTGAATTAACTCTTTTCGCTCATGCTATCATTATTACATCTCAAATGTTTGTACAGTTCTGTAATTTGCTATAGGCTGCCACTGAGCGCTACAATCTGCCGCTCACAGATTGTGAGGATAGTTAGGACAGTGACGCTCCACTGTCACATGTCAAGTGTGAACAGATCTGACAATGTTTACTGCTGTAGATAAGATTCTGATTCATTTAGATGAGTTCACAGTGCTTGTTTTTGTTAAATGTAAACAGTTCAGAGGCTGTAGAAAATGTAAAAAAAAAAAAAAAAACGTGAAAAAAGACATTCTGCCTTTGATTTTTGATTAACAGGACCATTTTCCCACAAAAGCACAGAGTAAATCAGTTTTTTATCTTATTTCCACCGTGTCCAGCTTCTCACTCGTTTCACAAAAGTGCCAGCGTACATCTTGGATTCTTCACGTAGTCTTTTTGTCTTCTTGTGAGACTATTTTTAAACTTACATTAGCACCTTTTCCTTTCTTCTCTCGTTCGTCTCCTGTGTTTGCTCCTCTCCTCCTCCCCTGTCTGTTCTCTCCACCTTGGATGTGTCATTCCTGCTGCAAGCAGAATGTCTTTAGTATGCACAGGTATCGGTGCTGAGCGTCTCATGCACACCTGCAGACTAACAATTGTCTGCTTGGTGCAACTGAATTTCTGAGGGTTAAAGGTCAAAGTTTTTTTGGTCTGTACCAAAATTTGATACTGTAATATCTTTTTTTATCTCCATCCCAGAACACAGTGGTAAACCAAAACATTTGACATCAAATTTTAATTCAGACTTGTGCAGATGAATATTATACATCCAGTAGCATCAGGAGCATGAGCCATTTATGATGTGAAAAAAATAAAGTTTCTATATAAACAGAAAACATCAAACCAGGACATATATGAATAACAGCTGGATGTTTATAATGATGGTTTTGTTATCCAGTATTTAAAAAAACAATCAACATAGCAGAACATTTGCGTCATATTCGAATTATACATTTTCAAAAGTTTGAATACAGGTCACCTTTCACCTTGAGGGTTAATTTGCTGACTTCTTCGGTTGCACTTCTTGCCGTCACGCATTCAAAATGAATTTACAAGTCAACTTAATCATATAAATATTGCAACTAAGACCAAATAAAGTGGATTTCCCTTATTCAAAAAGCTGACAGATTTATTCATAACTAATGATATTGTGATGTGTGAATTTTGTTTGCTCCTGCTGTTTGAAATTAAATGTGTGATTAAAAAAAAACAGGCATCCATTTGGTCCCTCCTTATGTCCCTGTTCTCTCACTCCTCCTGCTTCCTTTAACACATATCACAAGTTGTTGAACATGTATTTATACACAAATACATGTTGTTTTTTTTAGTTTAGTTTGTTACCTGTTTACCATTAATGTTTACAACATAACATCTGGGGTTGTATATTATAGTTACTCTTTAACAAATGTTTCTTCAAGATACCGGAAGGTTTGTCACCATGTGAGGTGGTTTAAAAAGATGTAATCTTGTGATTTGTCACTAGATGGCAGTGTTGAAACATTTAGTTAGCCAGGGGATTATTTGGAGGCCCTTCTCCTCAACATGTGCTGCTTTTCCAAAATTCCTTTCTCCTGTCATTTGTTTTGTGTGTGTGTGTGTGTGCGTGTGTGTGTGAGATGACTCATCTGAAATATTCTGCCACTGTCCAAAAGAGTGATGATGAAACCCAGGGTGAAAAGCCTGACATTCATTAAAGTCAGACCAGAGAAGACGACCAGTCATACTGCAGCTATCCAGGCCACACCTGGTACCTGTACTGCCTGGTTGCTGTGTACAACCACCAGGAAATGACACTTGACAAGACTAAATGTTGTGTTTTGCACTGAATATACAGCCTTTCAACTACAAGGTGTTCCTGCTAACCAGCAGGCTCCCCTGCTGTCTGAGTCTAAAAAGCATTATAATGAATACATAAATAAAAAGTGCTCCTTTCAGCTCGTTAGGCTGTACTGAATTTTTTTTCATTATGTTTTGACTTAATTTCTTTTATCTCAGTGATTTTAAACAGTGCTGGTGCTCCTCCTAATGTCCACTTATTTACTAACATTTATTAACACCTTCCTGATGACTAGACTGAGGTAACATTCATCACCTACGATCATTTCAACCAGTAATGACTGTTTTTTTTTACAAGTTACCCCTGCTGCTTAACTCAGGTCATCTCCAGTTGGACTTTTTTCACTTTCATCAGACATACTCACACATTTCTTGGCTTCAGCCCGTGTTTGCTTATTGTTCTGCAAATAGAAAGAAGAAATGCAAATAGTGGCAGTACAAGGATACGATGGTCAGCTCTTGAACTTTCCGGTTTAACATTTGTTCACTGACAATTAGTTCTTCTATATGTACTGTATGAAAGCCAAAACACAGGTATAAATCAGGATTTGACAGGATTTTCGTTTGAAAAAGTTATTTTTCATTTTACCCACCTGTGTGCAAAGTCGTCTTTACAAAGCCATTAGGTCAGTCAGGAGCCTGGAGAGGAAACCACGCAGGCTTCAGGTCAGAGATCGTGCTCAGTGGGGAATAGAACTAAACAAAACATAAACGGAAAATGCAGAGACATAATGGATTCAGATGTCTTCCTCTAGCTGCCACTTGAGTAGATGGGCCAAACTGTTAGTTAGCCAAAACCAGTAAGAAGGAAAGAAATGGGCACAAAGAGAAATGATGAGAGAGGACAACTGGATCATGAAGAGAGTTTATTGAAAACAAGTTGTGAACTTTTCTGTAAGTTAGACGTTTTTGTTCAAACTGATCCTCTGAGCTCAAGCTTTCATCACGGTGATGGCTTTTGGGTCTGTTCCCCTCACATACTGTCCTTTAAAGGTTTATACATGCGCATGCACGTACCCTTTTTAAATGTTTGATCTTTTTGGAACTTACTAAACCATGCAGCAGTGATTCAGGCACACACTTTCACACATGCCTAAATCACAAGTTATCGGCGAGTGTTATCGCAGACTTGACATCGTTTCTGCATGTTAACGCAGCTAAGCCCTTTGTGTGCGCTTGCTCATGCACAGATGTGCACACTTACGATGCTCCCCTATCGGTTGGAGCAACGGTAATTGGTGACGAGCAGAGCGCTCCTCGGATGGGGAGATTTTGATCGGTGCAGAGCAGCAAACCCTGTTGGTTCAAAGGATAAATGTGTAGGAGCTGAATACGTCTCCCATCAGAGAGGAGTTGGGATGTAATGAGACAGCTGGACAAGTCGTATTATCCAAGGAAAGCCAATGCTTCCAGGATGATTGTCCTCCCAGCAGAGCGTTATTTGTGTCTGAACAAATGAGTCAAAACGGAGTCTTTATCAGAGTTTCTTGATTTGTTATTTGCACCACATGTGGTACATGTGGTGGAACGAAATTGTGTACACAGTGTCCCAGTTACTTCCAACAATAAAATGTAAAAAGAAAAACAGTAATACAAAGATCTAAGATACAGGTAGTCCTCGACTTACGACGTAGATCAGTTTCTACGCGGTGTCGTAAACTAATTTTCGACATAAGTCAGAACGTGCGTAAATATATGTGACGTACCTGTTTTAACAAGCGCATAAACCGATTTTTGACGTAAGTCCATGGTGATGGCCTTCCTTTTCCTCGATGCACTGCCATCAGAAGAGTCCTCCTTGCGTTTGGGGAGCCATAATGAAGGGCTAATGGCCTACTGGGATGCTGGTGATGCCATCCTCCTCCATACAGTAGTACCTATACAGTACTGTATTCTTCCGCCGCTGCGCTGCTGCATTATGGCGTTTACGACGTAAAACCTTTGTAAAACCGCGTAACTCGAAATAAGGGCGATGCGTCGTAACCTCAAAACGTCGTAACCCGAGGACTACCTGTAATAGCTCACTATTATCAACAGTTCCCCAGTATGCCCTCTCTGTAGGGTTTTTCAGTCTCTTTCTCCAGGTTCTTGAGTGCAAGGGTGGCACTAGTGAGCAGCCGCAGCTGGAGGTCATTCCCTTGATTGGCTCCAGAACTTCTTGCTGGAGCATTATCATACCTACCAGTACTTATGCCTCCAGCCTTTTAGTGTACTTATATTGTAAAGCACTTACCTTGTGTTGTTGCCTTCATGTTTCCAGAGTATTGCTGTCTTGAGCCAGACCTTCTTGGATCACCCACCTGATGAAGTCTCCTCACCTGTGATGCTTCTTCCTCAGCTGCTCTCACATCATCCACCACTCGCCTTCTACTTACCTGGACCTTCAAGTTTGGATAAACCCCCCAGCCTTCTCCTCTTGCTGCCTTTAACCTCACAGCTGTGAGGAACTAGAATTCAGATGCAAGTGTCTGCTGAATGAAGTCGCCTTCCAGGAACTAATCTGTTCCCTCTATTCCACAGCCCCAGATCCTACCTGTAAATAATTACCTGATCGCCACCGTAAATAAACTTTTTCAATTATATCTGAGCTTGGTTCTGTTTTCCTCTCAGTCTGTACTCACTGGGTTCCCTCATTATAACACTCTCAGTGACGCCTACAGGCCAGTAGCTGTAGAAACATGCCAGACGTGCAGTTTGTAGGGAGCAGCACACATTTCATTATTGAGAAGTCTTTAAAATGTCACCATTGTGAGATTATACTAAAACAAAAGCTTCTTTTGAGAATTTTAGAGCATTCTCAACAATAGGAACAGCATACATGTTTTAATGGTTCAGCACCAGTCTGTTTGTAAAAATGTGTTTCTCACCCGAACATCCACTCGTAATCCCTGTTCCACACTCAGCTTTCCAACAAGCAGCTTTATCCAGACTGCTGCTCCTGGTCATCTAAAACCAGTTCCTTCATTATTAGAAAATAAAATAATCTACTCAACACCACCATTGTTCATGTCCATTGGGTAATTGATATTAATATTTTTTATATGGGACGGTTGGGGTTCTAATTAGCTTCTTAAATATTTGTCTTACTGATGTCAGATGTTTTATTACTTATTCATGGTATGCATTTATTGTTTTTTTTAGGGAGTACGCATGAAAATTAGCCCAAGTTTAAAGTGTGTGTGACATGATGTTGGAACTTTGCATAAAATGGTACAACATATATATCTTGTATCATTCAGCTGTGTTCATTTTTGCAAACAAAATTATAAATATATAAAAATTTCATTCAAAGTCGTTTTAAATTTGGCGCTGTGTTTAGTCACCGGAAATCCGGCAACTTACGCATACGACGTCTGTGACGTGCGAGCAGGAGTCAGCTGGAACGCCCCCTGTACAATTCAATGGCGGACAATATAGGAACCGACGAATTTAGCAATCCAAGTGAAGATTTGAGCGATTTGTCTTCAGTTTGGGAAGCCGAACTTAGTAAAAGTGTGTCTGAGCTGAACCTTTCCTTAATAAATGCACGTAATGTTCAAATCAGCTTGATATACTGTAAATAGTTTTGCTTTAAGGGCAACGTGCGCGCGCATCGAAACGAAACCGTACTTCTCTTTGAAATTTAGCAAAATAAACACCTAATAAATATATATTTGTTGGCTAACACAAGCACCTGCAGATGTTGGATGCTGTCTATCACGGTGCACTAAGATTCATAACTGGCTGTGATTATAGTACCCAC
>JARVGS010001636.1:5659593-5675181 GCA_031762315.1 Hypsolebias antenori | reverse complement strand
AGTTCTAAAACCTTATATTCACCAAAATATTGAATAAATGTGGATAAAAATTGAAAAAAAAAAAAAAAGATGACAGTTTTAAATTGGCCACTAAGATAAATGATTTTCTTTTTTGCACAAGTCAGATCAACACAGACTGTCAGTCAGTCCAATAGGCTCATCTGCAACTGACCATTAGGCGATCTCAATTTGTCCCAAAGGTAAATGCCCCTTACGTGCAGGAGTTCCACCCACTTTTCCTCCAACAGGATTTTACATTACAAATGCTTTATGGTCAGAGGGATTTCGTGAAAAATCTTTAGAAAAAATAATTAACCATTGTCAGTGGAGAATATGTAATTCCGACAGCATTACCCTGAGCGTTTAGAGGGTGGAATACAGTTTATTACATTTCCAAAACCTAAACTGAGTCTGGAAAAATGTAAAAGATGATAAAGGCCAGCGACCAACCTCATGATAAACTGAATACAACAGTTATAAACAGGAAGTACCACATGTTCATCTGTACGAAGGTAACTGCAAGTAAATTCTCAATTTTTTGTCATAATTACATCGTATGATTAATGGTTGAATTAAAGGTTAATGCTTAAAGCTATTTGTGCTTTGTTTTGTATGTTTTATATGTAGATATATGTTGTAACTTCTGGTTGCATATGTGTTGGATAATTTAATAATCCTATCACCATCTCAATAAATATAAAAGCCACACAGTTAAAGAGAATATCTTTCTTGGTTTAATCTTGCAAGAGGAGCAGCATTGAAATACAAGCACCAGAAATGTTACATGGTGCTTCTTCTCCAAGACCTGCTCACAGAAAAAGAGTTAACAAAAGCTTAAATACCCATTGCCAGACAGAGGCGAGGTAAAGACAACTCTGTTTCACAGCTCCAAGTAGTTGAAGAAGGCGTCAGAGTTGGTCAGTTTTCGGTTATCAGGCTCCTCTCTGAGTAGACAGAAAGACTTGTATACATACATGATTCTATATCAATTTGACATTAGTAAGTGAAACATCCATGACCTTTACATCCCCCAACAATAAGTTTAGTCTTTGTTGGGTTTTATTTCTCTCATTCATTCAAACTTTATTTCGACAGGTTAGTCTCATTGAGCCTCGAGGACTCATTTACAAGAGAGACCTGATTTAAACAGAAACAACAGATGAGGTACAGACAATAGACAATCATATAAAATGAAAAGTAAATAAAAGAGATGATATAAAATGAAACAGAAAACAATAAAATTATAAAGCGATGTAAAATACCAAAATCAGTAACATTGTTATGATCAGTTAAAACTAAACAGATTTTGTACAAAACATTTATTAGGTTGTGTAATGTAAAGCAGCGTGCTACATCTGTAGCCTCTTAGCTGGCATGTCTGTATTGTGCGCCGCAAGCTTAGCACTGCTTCTTGTTGTGCTGTGCTCTTTAAAATCAAGTGTTCACTTATGAAGGTCAGAAAGTCAGAGATTCTTTATTGTCATTCGCACCACATGTGGTACATGTGATGAAATGAGATTATGCACACAGGGTCACAGTTACATCCTAGTTACAGTTAAACACAGGTGTTTAAAAACCTGTTAAAATACACCAGAATGCAAAAAATGGCGTCTACTTTATTCAAAATTTTCTGAGGGAGGACCCCCAGAACCAGTGTATTTACAAATATTTCTGACACCAATGGCCACTGCGTTGTTCAGACCAAGAGCCACTGCCAACACTGGGGGCTAAGTACACCGAAAGGTCAGATTCTAGAATCGCCTCTGCCCTGAGCGTAGACGGAAATGGAAAAGCCACAAAACTAAAACGTATTCCTCTCCCTGACAAAGATAAAGCCAACCTGAGGAGCAAGCTTTGCCCGACTTCAGAAGACAAAGTGAATTTGAAAGAAACATGGGACGATGCCTGAACGGCCTGTAAAGGATGGAGGCAGGATCGAGGCAGAGCATTCCTCTCACTTCCACGAGCGGTGAGAGTGTGAGCTTCATGAGGGCAGGGAGAGGACAAGGCTCACACTCTCCTCACTTTAAAAACATGCTTTTATTGGCAGCTGTGACCCACTTCCACCCATTTGTGACGCACACACACACATGCACATACGCTGCAGAGCATCAGTGAAAGGGAAAACAGAGACATCTGGAAAAGTCGGCCGCAGGGAGCTGTTGACGTGATTTGCAGGCGCTCACTGCGTTTGCCATAAGTTTGGGAGAGAAGCGCTCTGCTGGGCGACTTCCCAGCACTCGCAGTGGCGTCTGATGAACTAGATGGTGAACCACATTAGCGAACTACAGACAGGAGCGAACGCAGCGAGCAACCATGTGAGATCACAAAATGTATAAATAATTGCACATTAATGTTTAACTCAGGTTTATGTGCTTCACAAATGAAAAGGGGAGGGGGGTTATTTCAGTTCTCTGCTGCTCTCTGTGGATGTCATGCTCTTGTTAAAACAATGGTGAAAAATTTTGAAGTGGAGTTCTGTGGAAAGGTTCTGAACAATTAATATATTGTCTGAAGTGAACAGCTTTTTGAATGACCTCAGCTTGGAGAAAAAAACTTTAATTCTGATGGACTGATGAGCTGTGCCAAGACCAGAGTGCATCATTCTTTGCTGAAAAGTTTAATAATACAGGTGGTCATCGACTTACGGCAACTCGGACTTATGGCGCCGCCCCCAGTGACGTTACGTTGTCTTTTTTTATGCAGCATTTTATGTTTTTTTCAATTTTTTAGGGTATTTTGTTAGCTAACTGTTTGGAAACACATTAAAACGGCGTTCTAAGTATGCTGTTGTTGTTTTACATTGAAAAAAATGTGTTTAAAAAGAAGTTACGGCCGCCATGTGGCCGGCGCTCCGAGTTACGGCCGAAAATCCGGAGTTACGGCAGCCACGTGGCCGGCGCTCCGAGTTACGGCAAATCGAGTTGCGAACGGGCCGTAGGAACGGAACCCGTTCATAACTCGGGGGACCACCTGTATTCTTTTTTTGTGTGTTTTTAAACAAAATTTTTTTATTTTATTTTTTTTACTATTATGCCAAATCTTTTTGTATATAACAAAATATACTTAAAAAATATTTCTTAGTTTTATTTTAGGCATAAAAACTGTGTATGTTCACCTATCAGTTGAAGTAAGGCTAATAAAAATTGCAGATCTATGACTTATTGATCATAATGAACCCAAAACTACGTTAATTTATCTGTAGTACGTAGCAAAAAGGAGTTTTCTGCAGATATTTACTGACATCAACGTTTGTTGAAGCTTCTGAACATACCAGAGTGTGATAGAAAAGTCACTAAGGGTCACGGGGTGAGAGGTCACATTAACCTTGCCTGAAGCTCCGGTCACTGTCTAGCTCCGTTCAATATATACAGCCTGCCTCGTCCACCAGACACACATTTGTGGAGCTTAAATCAATAATTCTGCAGCATTGTCCTCCAGTATCAAAGGCTGGTCATATTTCTTACGTCCAGTTAGTTAATAAACAAAATTTAATTCACATTAAGCTGGCATTGTTACAGAAATCATGATGGTTTCATTCACAAAGATCAAACATGGGGTGGGAAATTTGAAACACACATTTGCAAAACCAAAAATATGAACGAGAACCTTCAACCTTCTGACACATCTTTCTGGATGTTGTCAGTCTAAGATGGTTCAAGACGAAGACAGAACTTTATTGGCCAGCACATTGGGAGGTGGAGTGTGTGAAGTGGAAGTTGTGACTAGAGGGTAGCTTTATTTTGATAGAGCTCCAACTGTTGTGTTCAGCCAAGCTAAATCCTGCTTATGCGGCAACTACCGTGCATGAGCTTCTCCCTTGAACACCTTCTTGCATAAGCTATGTGTGCTTATTCTTTACTTTAAGTTTTTGGTACTGTGTTATTATATAATGCCAGTAGGTACAGCAAATTTGAAACAAATGTTGCATTTTACAGCAAGAAAGTTTTCTGGTTTCTGGTATTCAGTCACATTCATGTTTTTTTCATCACAGTTTCAGTTTCATTGTCAACCCAGTTTGTTTCAATTAGCTTTTGTACCAGACTTTAGTTTATTGAGATCTGTCGCTACAACTACTCTGTAACTAAAACAATACAGACAAGAGAGTGATTTCTGTATAAGGTTACAGAACTCAGCACTCTACAGCTGCCTTCAATTAAAAGCTTTTTAGTTGGCTTTTATTTGTCTCTTTAGTATAAATCATAGCCTAGAATAATGTAAAGAGTGAAATTATGTTTATATATTGCAAGATGAGGAAATAAATGCTTAATCAATAGGTGAAATCAACATTTTGCTGTACTGTATTTTTTCCCCCCAAGTATAAACTTGTATTTTAGTCACTGATTACAATCTAAAATGTTTGCTGCAATACTTTGAATTATTTTCACTTTGGGAAAATAAAAGTGCTAAAAGGTGTGTTGTAAAAGAATCGAAAATCCACAACTTATTAGAGCATTGAAAACATTACTGTCTGTGGACTAAAACATTTTTTAATGTGGGAGTTTCATGGTATACAATTCAGTACAATTCAGTTTATTTCTATAGCGCCAAGTCACAACAAAAGTAATCTCAGGACACTGAACAGAAACATTCACATACATAAAATAAGTGAATAATATTAATTATCTAAGGAGCAGACTACAGTACTTTGAGTTTTACATAATCACAGACTCTCATCTAAGGCAAACATAAAGGTCACAGTGAAAAGGAAAAACTCCCTAATGAGGAAGAAACCTCCAGCAAAACCAGGCTCAAGACAAGTGACATCTGCGTCGACGAGTTGGGTTTGAGAGAAACAGGAAGGAGGAACAGATGCACAATGGCAGGTCAAGAATCACATTTTTAAGATAGAAATAATATAAAATGGAAATTATTCAATAGTGACAATTTATTTTAAAAAAATGAGGTCAATTTGTCCTCCAGTAGTCTAAGTCTATGACAGCATATCAAGCCAACTCCAACTATAGGATTTACCAAAAAGGAAAGTCTTCAGCCCAGTCTTAAAATTGGACAATGTGTCAGCCTCATGGACAGAAACTGGAAGTTGGTTCCCCCAGAGAGGAGCCTGATAACTGAAAGATCTGCCTCCCATTCTGCCTTGGAAACTCTAGGAACCGCAAGTCTGAGAGCAAAGTGTGGGACAATAAGATCTTTAATATAAGATGGAGCTAGGTTGTTGAGGGCTTTGTAGGTTAGAAGTAAGATTTTGAATTCAATTCTGGATTTGACAGGGAGCCAGTGGAGAGAAACTAAAACTGAAGAGAGATGATCTCTCCCACTAACTCCAGTTAAGACTCTGTCAGCAGCGTTTTGGATCAATGAAGACATTTTAAAGAAGTTTGTGGACACCCAGATAACAAACCATTGCAACAGTCCAGTCTAGAGTTGTTTTTTTTGTTTGTTTTGTTTGTTTTTTACTGACTTGCGCTTGATGAACACAGACACTTTCTTTCCCTCTCCTGCCTCCCTCCTGCTTTCACTCTTGTCCTGTGAATCTCAGAGCCTCTTCCGAATCGTAAATTGTTATGGATCTGGTCAGCTGGTCTCTCAACACACCTGATAAAATTTTCTCTACAAGAAGACAGTGTGCAGGAGAACTCTCATGCCCTGAAGGGACACATCCTGGGCATATGGATTCCTGGGGTGAATGGAAAATGATGTGTCTGTCTGTACTGTCCGATGACGACGTTGAAGACACGTGCATAATTGGATTTATGATAACGGGGTTTCTGCTTTTTGGACTCGACGGGTACCTGGGATATCGACAACTTAGGAAGACGTCGGCAGCAGTTTTGACAATGTTGAGGCTGCCTGCCTTATATGAAGGATTGCACTGTGCTTCAAGCGTTCAGACTTAGATGCTATAACTCACTGGCATGAAGGAATCGACCTTGGAGAAGGCTTCAAACATGGACCGGCGGAATGACCATGAATCTTGCTGTTTGGATTCACCATTGAGTGAACCAGCAGAAACTATAAAGGCAGGCTTGAAATCAGTAGAGCCGGCCTGTCCCAAAACAATTGTTTGTCTGAAACTGGCTTCCTCACTTGGCCTTGAAAGGCCAACTCATCTCATATTGCTCCTGGAGGATATGTAACTCGTGAAGCTCTTATCTGCTCCCCACCCCGAACATCTGTGGACCCTTATCAGAGCTGAGCTGGCTGATAGACACTGTGCCATCTTTATCAGGACTATGGAACTTTCTGGTTGTGTTCACGGACAATCTCATCGCATTTGTTCCCCACCCCCCACGCAAAATGGCTTATGTCTATCTGTGTCGGTGGTGCTGAGGTAGTTTTTTGCTGCCTTACCCTTGTTGGATGGCTGCACTGAAATGTATTTTCACTGCGCTTAACTGTGCAATGAGAATAAAGTTAATTCTGATATGTGACAAATGCATGAACCAGTTTTTCTGCATCACTTTTAGATAAGATGTTTCTCATTTTAGTGATATTACGTAGGTGGAAGAAGGCGATTCCATTACGGTTTTAATATGGGGGATAAAAGACGGGTCCTGTATATTAGACATGTTTAATAATACAAAATACATACTGTTTAGATCAGCTTGACAAACGTCTGCCATGTTTTGAAATGAAATATTGTCACAGATTAGCTGAGAATGAATTCAGATCTGTGTGTTTTTATATCCACGATGGTTTCCACATGTTAAAACTTTGTTTTTGTGGATATAAATTAACACAAAAAGGTTTGTTTCATGGAGCGGGTGAACAAATGAAAATCAGATTCGAGTTACAAGTGGTTTGTCTTAAACTGATCAAATCAGAGGATCTCACCTTCATATAAAACGTCACAGAGATGAAATAAGTTTAATTTGAAGCTTTGATTTCTGATACTCACCAAATGGAAACAACCAAACAGATGAGCAGAATGATCCCAACCAGAACTGCCACCCAAACCAGATGTTGATTCGACGAACCTCACAGAAGCAAACAAAACGTCAATAGTTACAGCAAATATTAATATACTGTAGTTTTGAATGTTTAGAGTGCAGTAAACTGTTTACCATCAACACTAAGAAGAACCACAGGTGACGTCTGGTTACCCAGATCATTCAGAGCCACACAGTAAAACTGTTCTCCCTCAGAGATGCTGAACCTGTGAACCTGACCCTCAGAAACTTTGATGAATCCCTCTGAGGTGTTCCTGAACCAGGTGAAGGTTCTCACAGGAGGCTTGGCTCTGCTGGAGCAGCTCAGCTCCACCCAGCTACCTGCTGACACCACACCTGATGGACTGATGGATGCTGAGGTGTCTTTAGGAGCGTCTGAGGAGAACGGGACACACATGGGCATTATTCATCAGAATGCTGGCGTAGATTCCCAGTCCGTCAACTGAGGATCTGAACATCTCAGAGAGACTTTCGCTGAACAACATCCAGATGCCTTCAGACAGAAACTTGTTCATCTTAGAGATAAAACACAAACGCAGCTGTGCGGTGTACACAGGGAAATTAAACCTCTCTGCAAACAATCCATCATTATCTTCCACTGGTTCAGAAGTCGGGTCGCAGAGGCAGCAGCTTGAGCGGGGAGGTCCAGACATCTCTCTCCACAGCCACCTCTTCTGGGAGGACCCCAAGGCGTTCACAAGGCAACAGAGAGACAAAGGCTCTAGCGTGTCCTTGGTCTTCCCTGAGGTCTCCTCTCAGTCGGACATGCCCGAAGCACCTCCCTGGGGAGGTGCCATGGGGACATCCTTACCAGATGCCCGAACCACCTCAACTGGCTCCTCTGGATGTGGAGGAGCAGCTGTTCTACTTCGAGTCTCTCCTGGACAACTGAACTTCTCACTCCATCTCTGAGGGAGAGTCCAGCTACCCTGAGGAGGAAACTCATGTCAACCCCCTGTATCCACGATCGTTATTTCCATCACCACCCAGAGTTCATGACTATAGGTGAGAGTAGGAACACAGAGCGACCGGTAAACAGAGAGCTTTGTCTTCCAGCTCAGCTCCCTCTTCACCACAATGGACCGGTACAGAGTCCGCAATACTGCAGAGGCTGCATCAATCCGTCTGCCATTCTTCCCTCCCTCGTGAACTAAACCCTGAGATACTTGAACTCCTTCACTTGAGGCAGAACCTCACCCTCGACCTGAAGAGAGCAATCCACACTTTTCCGGTTGAAGACCATGTCTTCAGATTTGGAGTTGCTGGTCCTCATCCCAGACAGTTCATCTTAGAGATCAAACACAAACCCAGCTGGTGTGCACGATTTAGCAAGGAATGTTCAGCGCTCTTCATAGAGGAAATTACACAAGAAATGCTCCTTTTCAGGCCAAGACTCAGCTACACGCCTACAGCTCAATGAGAAGGAAGAATCATTGTAAGACTTTTTCTTTTTCTTTCTGCTGCTCCCTTCTTCTGGGGTCACCACAGCGAACTAAGTTGCAAGAAGACTTGGCAGTTATTTTTTACACCAGATGTCCTTCCTGATACAACCACATGCCACGAGCTACCACAGCCCTCTTTGTGGAGCAGAGAGCTGCCATCTAGTGCATCCAGGGGAACAGATGGTGGGGGGTTAAGGGCCTTGCTCAAGGGTTCAGAGTGGGGCAAATGAGGTTGGAGACGCCTATCCCTCCCACATTTTGATGTTGTTGATACTGGGAGTTGAACCTTCTCCAGTATATTTTTATTATGAACTGTACCCAGGTGAGGCCACTCGAGGGATTTACAGACTCACCAAGATACTTAAAGAAAGCGCACCACTCTAAACAATTTTAGCTCTTCTGGTAGGATTTTTTTTTTTAACGTTTATTCATTTCATTTCAATAAAAATGAACACAAATACAATTTCGTAACAAAAACATACTTATAAAATGAAAGGCAGCAGAAGAAGAATGAAATCTTATCATTTCTGCACCTTCTTAACATAACAATTCAAACAATCAATTCAAGCAATAATCATAAGTTATACAAAACAAAAAACACTCATAATTTGTCACAATTACCTATTATAGTTAATTGATGAACGCTCAACTTATATGTATCTTATTAACAGAATATTCTTAATCTTTTTCTTAAATAAAAATAATGATTTCTCTTGTTTTGTGTCATGATCCAAATTATTCCACAAACCTATTCCGTACCTTGAGGTAGACCTACCTCTTAAACCTGTTCTATATTTTGGTTTTACAAAAATATCCAGTCCCTTTAGATTATAACAACTTGTCCTTTTTATAAAATACACTTGAATGTTTGGTGGTAGTATGTGATTTTGAGCCTTATACATAAGTAACAAAATGTTGTAATCCACCAAATCATAAAACTTAAGTAACTTCAGTTGATAAAACAAAATACTTGAGGGATGACAATAATGTTTTCTTGAAATAATTCTTACAGCTCTTTTTTGCAAAAATAAAAATAGACTTAATAAAGGTTAAAGTTACCAGTCAGCCTAACATGCATGTTTTTGGTTTGTGGGAGGAAACTGGAGTGCCCGGAGAAAACCCACGCATGCACAGAGAGAACATGCAAACTCCACCCAGAAAGGTCCCTGGCTAGGATTCGATCCAACGACCTTCTCACTGAGAGGCAACTGCTCTACCAACTGAGCCACCATGCCACCCAGTATTAAACATTTTTAATGAATTTTTAATCTCATCAAATACTGACACTTTTTCAGGACTGTGGAAGGAAGGTGTTGGGCAGCTATAAACCTAAACCATGCTGAAGATAAACTGGGTGTTGTAATTTATAAGCCTAACCAAAACAGCATAGCTCCAAGGCCAACAACATGGATTTATTTGTTAGTGCGACTGTGATCAGGTAGATTTCTTGACAGTCTAGCGACACTGCAAGTTAATGATAAACAAGTTTCATCCAAAATGAATAAACTGCTCGTCCAAACAGCTTCACACTCGACTCTACTCTTCCTTCGGGTTGTAGTTCTATGAAACATGCCACATTTCAAGTACCGTAGATAAGATGAACGGTTTTTACACCTGGGGGAAAAAAAAATAGACAGGTGTACAAAGTCAGATTCCTTTTCTTGGTATATCTTTACCTCACATGCCTTCTTTACATTCTTAATATACTTGTTCATATTCGTCACTGACTTGCTCCTTCCAACTTCCTCTATCCTTTTAATTTCTACTGTCTCACTAAACACAGTTCTTTTCCATTTCCTAGCCAGCAGATTTGGCTGCATGGGTAAGCAGCAGTGATACTGCCTTTTTACTTTTTGCTTTTTCTTCTCTCTTTTCAGATTTTTTTGCCCTATTCAAATGTCATGTTTTCATTGTGCTTTAAAGCAAGACTGCAAGTGTGCTTCCACCATCATTTCACACAACAACACTTTGGGAAGTATTCAGCTAGAAAATTACACATCATCTGTGCTTCTGGCAGGAGTTATTTTACATGCAAACACACATATACACCCATCCTCTTAGCATCAAACAGCCACTGTAGAAAGAAAAGGTGCAGTGAAGGCACTATAAGTATTTTCAGATGTGCTCTTCAGTGATGTGTGTGTGTGTCTGTAAAATTAGTATGAGAATAGACTGGATTGTATTAAATATAATGTCAGTCTGTGTAAGTGGACATGTTTGAATGTTTGTCATTAAAGTACAGAAGATGACCTGATCAGTGAGGGAAAATGGTTCTGTCTGAATTAGAGCCTGACTGATACATTGGTCAGGACGATATTTTAGGCTGATATTTTAGGCCAGTATAGGTGCTGGGGACATATCTGTATCAATGATTATTGTTCCATTGCATGCTGATATAAACATTTCTAAATTTAATCCTTAAAATGCTGGGAACCAGCCATAATTGGTCAGTAAATCCAGCAGAGGGCGCATGCAGACTACTATCAAGTCATGACCGCTTTAGCTTTCACTTTCGGCATGGCGAAGCAGTGAACAGCTAAATACCGTGTAGTGTATTTTGCTGAACAGAGGCTGGTAAGTTTATTGTAACTGATCTGTAAGTTAAACCAACAATAATAAATTATCTCCAATCCTCCAACTCACTTGTCATTAGCAACGTGCCTCTCAAGTTAGCAAGCTAATGTTTAGATAACCTAGCATAGGCTATTGCCTTGTAAAGCTTTATCCAGAACAATAACTCTAACATAGAGGTAAAATATATCAGTGTTAGGTTTAGGTTTAAAAGTAGCTGTTTTCTTAGATTCTGTAGGCGGGCAAAGCTCAAAAGTTTTCAGACATTATATTGATTATCGCATTAGCCCTCCCCTCCCAATACTGATATCGTCAATAGCCAAAATTTCCATATCGGCCAAGCTCTAGTCTGAATTACAGTTTATCACCCTCACTAAGGCACAGTAATCAGTCATAACTAAACTGTAACAGTATGTATGTATATATACTGTATATATATATTTTACCTTTATTTCACCAGGAAATCCCACTGAGATTAAAAATATATTTTGCAAGAGAATCCTGGCCAAGACTAGCAGCAGCACAGAGAGGTTACAGAACATTCACCGCAAAAACAGAACAAGTTAACTCCGTCATAAACAAATTAATTAAAAAATTCCTCTGTTAAAACATTTACAGACAGATGATTCCTTCTCCAAATCAATATGTATTTCTTATGTGAAATTTTTTTGTCATGCAAGATTTCCATTTCAGTGCTACATAAATCCAGGTTCTGCTGCTACTTGTTGCTGCCTCATCTGCATCCAGCTCCATATCAATATGTTTCTGTAGCTTAGCTGTACTCTCAATGGTTTGTTCATTCGTGCTCACCTTCTCACACAGACTCATGTTTGTGCTGCTTTTGTTTGGTATATTGTTTTTGTACTATTTATGCTTAGTGTATTCTTAGATTTAGCGTATTTCTTTGTTCATATCTTGATCTTACTTATGTTTTTCTTTGCAATTTATACTTTTGTTGGATGTAACTGGGACACTGTGTACACAGTTCCGTTCCACCACATGTACCATATGTGGTGCGAAAGACAATAAAGAACCTTGACTTGACTTATTGTAAATTCATGAATGTCCTATTTGAAGATTAACTACCATTTATTTTAAACACAAGCAGTTACAGCTCTTTTCAGTCTCTACAGACTGCATTATTGAGATGATTGAGAATGCGTCAGGCACTCTTATGGTGTAAGCACTACCATCTAGTTTGGCAGGTGTTTGTAATGTTCTTCCAATGCAGCATCAGTGGATTTGTTTTTATACTGAAGCTGAAATGATTAGACAAATAAAAATGAGTCATAGTGAATGTAGTGTTTCTAAGAACTTTTGTTCATTCACAACCCATGCTCATCAGCTTTTGCCATTCTCTACTTTACTTCTGTCATTTCTTGTTTGATTTTAATGCTATATTACAGTTCTACTGTCCATTTGTGTAACTTTGATTTATATCGATTCATGAAATTAGATTTGATTTTGGTGTTGAAATCATAAAATAGTGTCAACAGACCTTGTGGTTTCTTGCTTTTCAGATGTGTTTTACCCGTCACAAATGTTACATCTTATTTCTATAGAAACTTTCCATAAAATGTCTGTTTTCAGGCTAAACTGCCAACCTATTTTTATAGTTGCCTTTTTTTGACATGTGCTTTCTGTCTTCCTCTGCTTGCATGCTGCTTTGCCATGGCCCAAACTGTGGGTCTTCCTTCAGCCAGTCCTCCGTCCTGCTGCCTGTCAAAGCTTGGCTCAGTGAGCTTATTAAAGACTTTTACCTCATTCTAATGTCAGTGACGCCATGTCAGCTGCTGCCACAGCTGTGACACTCTCATACCACCTCAGTAGTTTTGTAAGTTTTGTCACATTATGTCAATGTAACACCAAATAGCTGCTCAAAGTATTACTTTGTAATATAACTACATTTATCTTAGGAGGGTTACTGTACATTTTCAACATTTTCAACAAGCATTGTTTTTAACAATTTAACTTTGCATGCATGAAGCAGACAATAATGTCACGATCCTGAAAACTACAAAACAAAACATACTTTTGATTGTACAAGAATGAAAAAGTACAGTAGTGCTCAAATGTAGACTCAATAAATGACTCCAGATACAAAACCACTGCATATCAAGTGCTCATGTGTATGGTATCAGCTTTACACATGTGATATTTTAGATTATGCGATTGTAATCATGTGTGCATGGTTAGTACTGTTCTACTTGAATATGATGCAGAGATGATTGATACTTTGAGTTCAGCTATAAATGATAGGTAACGTGTATATTTAAGAGTATTCTTTTGAGCTTTAGTTTTCTAGTGAAGTAGAAACCAAACTTTTACCACGGGGCTTGGCTTTGTACCACAGGCGTTGTTATTCCAACACTTTGTTTTAATGCTGGTTGATCCAGATGTTCTCATATGAAGCAGTAAATCATTTATACTAAACCGTTACGTATTGTTTAGCTTCTTTGTTCATGTGAATTTTAAAATGTATTTTAATGATATGATATTTTAAACTAGTTTTTTTTTCTTGTTGTTGTTGTTGTTTCTCATTTCCATATAACAACTCAGTATAAGAAATGTATGTAGCAGCAGTTTTAAATGTTTTATTGTTTCTTTCTTTCTTTTTTTTTAATCTTTGTTGTCATCCTTAATTCCTCTCTGTGTCTCGTCTCTCATTTTCTTTCTAAGGCCAAACAACTGGATCGGAAAGAACAGGAGCTGGCCACCATCTCCAGTTTTTACAAAGAGCAACTAGATATCCTTGAGAAAAAGGTAAGAGGGCTTGTTCCATTTTATGGACATACTGTATATATAGTTTGGCAGTATGATGGATTAGTGGTTAATACTGTTGCCTCACTGCAAGAAGGTCCTGGGTTCAATCCCTGGTTTGGACTTTGGATCTTTCTGTGTGGAGTTTGGGTGTTCTCCTTGTGTTTGTGTGTTTCCCTCGGGTACTTCATTTTTTTTTAGTTCAAAACAGAAACTTTGTTACTTTGAACTTAATTCAGATTCTACCATTATATTTAAAATATAAAAATGTATAATTTGTGTATTTAAATAAAGTTCCAAAACAAAGTCATAATAGTAACACCCCCCACCTCTACTTGCTGTTGATGCCCTCGAGCAAGATTTTCCCACACACCTTTAGTTGCCAAATATATTTTTGCTTTATTCGTCATTATATTCTTTTACAAGATACATTCATTTTGTTGGGTGCTTTCAAGAAAGATGGCAACCACACAAAAAAGTTGAGCAAAAATATAATTAGGAAAGAAAAGAAGGTTGAGCTTTTTTTGTGCAAGAAAATATTTGAAGCAAACTGAAAACAAATATTACATTTATAAAAATGTCCAGAAAATACAGACCCACCGTTTCCCACCCTGTTCCTCTTTGCCGGCCCATTTTTGTGTCTTTGTTTACACCTACAGCCACCTCCTCCAGTATTTTGAGGAGGCTCTTTGGGTCTCCGTCAGCTCTTCCTCCCTGCAGCAGGGCCCATCAGGTAGACAGGGGACCTTATCTATTCTGTGGCACTCACTTCCTTTAGGCCGCGGTGAAAACCTTTTACATAACCAAGTTAAATGGAAGGCTTCCTGCACGACTCACAGCGAGCGGCACACGCTGCAATGCTTGACAGAAGAGGTTGATTGGCAGAAGAGCGCAGGATGCTCTATCTTTCTCCGCTTACCACCACAGTCCCTTTTTTCTTTCTTTTTTTTCACCTTTTCTTGCAGCTGACCTGCATGTGGATGAGGGAATGAAAAAGAAAGGGACTGAGTGGGTGAGATAAAAAAGTCTATATGAATTGTGCATTTAAAAGACTTTCTGTCCTGTGGCAGTGACCGTCTTCTGCCTTCTTTTCCTTCATTTTGCAGTTTAATATTTTCTCATCCAGCCATCCTTTCATGTCGACTCTCATTTCTTATCTATATTTCTCCTTTTTTTTTTTTTTCTCCCGTATTGGTTGTTGGTCTAAAATTAATGGTCACTTAAAATGTGAGTGGTCACTGAGTTTGGTCGTATACATTATTTTAAAGCGAGTGAAACATGAATTATGTTTGATTCAATCATGCCTTTAATTAAAGTGACTGTCCAGATTGTTTGAAATATGGTTCTGTGGAAATGTTATGAACAATTATTATCTTAACTGTTATAGATAGCTCCTTGATCAACCTTGGTTCAGAGAACAAATGTTCTTTTTTGACAAGCTAATGGCTATTCTGACTGCAGCTAGCTGTAGCACTTCTGAAGCAGTCTGGGGATTTTCTGCTTGAACAATATATTTTTTTTAACATGACTAATTTTAAGACGATTGATTGGCTTTGCTTTGACCGACTGGACATGCTAATGGCTAGTATGAGAAAGGACCACTGGCTGCACTGAAAACACTACAGCTAGCTGCTGCTGCAACTGCTACTTGCCCTTGTAAAGAACTACAGTATTCAAAGGTGTGGAAAAATACTGTATGCATGAACTACTATTAACTTTCTGAAAGTAGCAGTTTTAAGTTAGCAGCAATCCATTTTCAAAGTCAAAGTGAAAGTCAAAGTTTTTTATTTGCCATGTAGTATATGTGGTGGAATTAAATTGTGTACACAGGGTCCCAGTTACATCCAACAAAAGTATAAATTGTAAAAGAAAAACAGTAATAAGATCCAAGATATGAACTAAGA
>JARVGS010001636.1:5512913-5524046 GCA_031762315.1 Hypsolebias antenori | reverse complement strand
GTCTCACAGAATCGAGAAAATTGTTTATGAATGTGGAAAGATTTTCAGCACATATAGTTGTAGTCTGCAGGGTGTGCAGTGCTGTGATTCATGACTTTCAGGCTGCAGACCAGTGCATGGACTGTGTTAACTTTCAGTCTGTTGTATTGCCATGCAGTAAAGTCCAAGTCTAAAAAAGCTAAGTCTGGTCCTCTGGAATGTCCAGAGGACCAGACTTAGCTTTTTTAAAAATTTCTACCTGATTATTGAGCATGCATCAGGGTAAAATCCAAGTCCTTTTCCAGTTTCCTTACTGTTTGACATTCTGAACCCGTGTGACAACCTCATCTTTAGGCATTTCCTCCTCTCGCCTTCCCTCTCTGTCTCTGCTCTTCTCCTCCTCAGACTTGTGCTGCTGCTCACTCTTTTTTTTCTCCCAGTTCATTTCTCAGTTCTTCCATCCTCATCCTCACTTACAGAGGTCCTGTTGTTTTCTTTACTGCTCACCAGCAAAAGGTTAAGGGGGATGATAGTGTTTTTGCTAGGCATGCGCATATACAATGTTGAATATTGATCTTGAGAAAATTTGTCAAATGTTGAATATTGATCTTGAGAAAATTTGTCAAGAGAAGGGACAAAATCTAGCACTTTCAACACAAGCTAGTTGATGAAACAACCACAAAGACAACAACACAATGAGCTCAGTTTGCTAACTGGAGTGGGAATTGGCTATGGTCTCTCCTTGAGCAGAACAGACCCCGTGTCGGTGATGTACAAAACTGAGTGCACGGTTCCCAGCAGTCTCACCAGTGGGCACTTTATGGGGAAAAAACTAGCTGTCCCAACTCATTCTGAGGCATAAGTGCAAAAAGAAAATAGATTTTCCTTCACATTTTCCATTTTATAACCCTGTAAGACGTGTAAAGACATTAATTAGTATTCATATTGTTTTTTTTTTGTTTGTTTTGTTTTTTGAATGTCCAGAGGACCAGACTTAATTAACATTTTTAGGTATTGGTTTTTGGTTTTGATAAGCACTCAAATGGCCATAGTGGCCATCGCTCAGGGAGGAGTTCTGCCCAACATTCAGGTGGTCCTGGTGCCCAGGAGGACCGAGAACCGCTGGGTCCCAGTGGACGGATCAGCATCTGCAGCCAGTTTCTTCAGAGCTGCTGTGGTACAGACTTCCTGCCCACAGCCATCAGCATCTAGAACAACTCTTAATGAAACCAGGATAATGAGCTACAACAACATTTAATTTACCTTTGGGATTAATAAAATATTTTGAATTGAATTATGAGTACTTATAAATATATTATATACTATTATATACTTCTTGTCAGAAAAAAAGTGCACCAAATCAAGACAAATTTTAATGAATTCTTGCAGAAACTAATTACTGAATGTACATTTACAACTGACTAACCAGTTAAAGTGACTGCAACAGCCAACTGACTCTTCAAAACAGTGATTGTTGTAACTCAGGCAGTTTCACAGAAATTGAGGTAAATCGATGTGGTAGTAGCTGAGAGCCATTTTTAACTCTTACTCATGGTGCAACATCTTGAGAGAGTGGTGGCGCAGAGGTTATAGAAAGTGGGCCGGTGATAGCAATATCGCTGGTTCAACTCCGGATACTGATATCAGAACATGTGGGTGGCATTGGTGAAGCACCCACACTTGTCTGCGCCCTCATTTTGCCCCTCTCTCTACCCTTGAGCAAGGCCCTTAACCCCACCATCTGCTCCCTCATGCACCCTAGATAGCAGCTCTCTGCTCCACACTGAGGGCTGTGGTAGCTCGGTGGTCTGTGGTTGCATCAGGGAGGACATCCGGCATAAAAATAATTGCCAAGTCTTCTTGCGACTTAGTTCGCTGTGGTGGCCCCTGAAGAAGGGAGCGGCCAAAAGAAGAAGAAGAAGAAAAAAAACCTCATAGCGTGACATCTTGCAGTATTGCATGAGAGTGTACACAGTGTTATTTTCAAGGTTTGAATAAACCAGCTACACTCTGGCCTGAAAGGCGGCAGACAATATGCATTTCTTTAAAAACTTGCCTTCTTCTCATTTCATACTCTGTAGCTGAGTAAAACCCTCCTCCCTTTCTTCAAAACCAGTTCTTCTGCATGTTTCTGCTGGGTTAATTGGTCTTCATAGTTCACCAGTGTCTCTTTGTTGCTGTTTTGATGTGTCACTCAATGAAGGAGTATCTATCACTCTAAAGGAGGATCCCCCTCTCACATCTATGCAGCGGTTATGTCAGAGACAGTTGCTGTAATCTCAGCTCTTTCCTCCATGCGTGAGCGCCTTCGTGGCTCACCGGTGCAGTAATGCAATATCTGTTTTCATATAATAGCTGGTGAGGATGGCTTGTTGTTATTACAGAGGTTTTCATTTGTGTCAGTCTTCCTAAAGAGGATCGCTGGTGTGGTGTGCTGCGCCTCGGCCTTGAGGTGTGTTTCAGTCTGTCTATTCTCGTTTTATATTTAGTTATTCTTGGTAAAACATTTCTGTCTAAATTGTCTTTGCTTCTGACACATCCTTTCCTGCTTCTGCATAGTGTCACCTCTCCATCTCTGGGAGTATTTCACTGGGGGTTTGTGTGGTTCCCTGAGGCAAGGAGCCACCCAGCAGCAGCAATATTAAAACGTACTAAAGAGGAGAGCAGCAGCAGGGCCCCATCTGAAGACCCCATTCTCCACACGCATCCGCACACAGGCATCTCTCATGGTAGCAACACCTATCCAGCCTACAAGCCTTAATATGAAATAAACTCACTTGCCAATACCTGGCGGGTCTGTCTTGACTGACTGCTCAAATTGGAATGACCTCTATTTGGCCCAAATAAGAAGCTGGGATTGACAGTCAGTGGGTGGTGTTGAGCCGCGGAGTGCTGGTGCATTACCAATGATACAGAGAGGTGAATTTGCAGGTGAGCCTGCTGCATAAACCCTCATCAGTGCCAATCAGAGTAAAATGTAAAGGTAGATGGAGGCTATATCAGCAAGCTCAATCACCTTTTTAACAAAATAGTGCACTGCATTGCTTTCATCCCTGGAAACAGTCTGAATTAAAGAACATACATGATGTGAATTTGTGTGTGCAGGGTTTAAAGCCAATGCTCTGCATGTATTGTTTGATGCCTTGCCCTCCCTGCAATAATAAATAAATAAATAAATCCTCGCTGCATCCCTCTCTTCACTTGTAGCCAAATTAATTTGACCAGAGCAGAACTTTCTGCAGCCATCAAATTGCTTTATTTTTCTTTGAGGAAAGCAGCCTCAGTTTCGCTGTCTCTCTGTCGTGCTCATCCAAGTGAACTGTCTGTTATGTATAATTAATTTTCTCCTCTCCCAGTTTATTTTTATCGCCCACTTTTAGCAGTTTCTTCAAAGAACCCCTCCCCCCGCTTCCATCCTCCTCTGTGCCTGCTGAAAGTGACAGCTGCTCGGGTACGCGAGATGCGTTTTGAAGCAGGCACTAAAAAGGCCACTCTCACAAGATGACTTAGAAGTAGACAAAATATTGACATTATCAAAAAATTGTGCCTGCTAATCTCACTGCAGATTGAAAATGCGTTTTAACCTTGTTCCACGCTGCCTGTTGGGACCGAGTTTAGATGGCCCTCTGTTCAAACAGACGTTGATTGGTTTTGTGGAAATGTAAAGCAGACCAACAAGATTAAACCGCACTGAATTTCTTCTCTTGTCAAGTCAAATTGACAGTATCTCATTTAATTTGTGGAATGGACTCTCATCCAGACCAAAAAGACATTTTTTTTTTTATCTGTCGTACACGACCCTGCAGCCTGTCTCTGCTTGAGACAGAAGCACAGTCATTCTTCAGGTTCTGTCAGATGATCTGATTCATCTTCTGACCCACTGGCCTGGGGTAGAAATCCCACAGCCTCTGCAGCTAGTGGGCACAACTTCAGCATCTGTGGCTTCCTCCACGGCATGCTAATGCTCTTGTCAGCATTCTACCCATCTCCCTTTAGACACTGACTCAGACAGGCAGCCCGGGTCTCTGATTTATGTAGGTGTAAAAATGCCCTCTGTTGTTGGATTTCCTCGTGTGAAGAAGAGTCTGGATCTGCTTTAAATTGGAAAGCCACTGTTCCTTCCTGAAACATGAGATGACACTAATAGGTGCCATGTTTCTTGTTTTGTAGTTTTTATTACCAACGTTTGCAAAATACAGGGTACAATGCACCAAACATATAATTACATTTTATGATGTGCATTGTAAGGCCTGGGCTGGCCTGGACTGGCTCAACCCGGGTTCCGTCCTGGGTTCTGAGTGTTAGCATTGCAATCTGGTCCAGTTCCAGCTCGATGTTGATACCCAGAGACCTGTGGTTCCATTCGGGCCAAGTTGGTGCTGCAGATTTGATGTCCATTTATTGGTTCGCTGGTCCTTGCGCGTCACGTCACAGATGAGTTATACTTCCAGTGATTGCTCCTTAACATAATTTCTTTCGGCAACTTGCTTCTGGATGGTTGTGTGATAGAGAGCTCATATTTTTCTTTAGAAAAAATGGCAATGCTAAAGATTGCACCAGTGCCCTGAACAAACGATGAGGTGCAATTATTGCTGGGCTGAGATTCGCGTGGTTTTGCTGTGACCATCCCGCCCACATCGAGGCGGCACTCTGATGAAAGCAAACAAAACCAGAGCAGGGGAAAACCAGGGCTGGGCCAATCCAGGCCGGACTGGTCTTTACAATGCACAAGAGGCATAACTTACTCGAACTCTTGGTGGACCCAAACTGGTCAAGGACCTTCAGTAATTGCAAAATAAACAAATTCTTGTGAGCTGCTAATTTACCATCAAACCACAAGCAGCTAGTTAACTGCACATGATTTTTAAGGTGCATATTTATTATTGTTCATTCATGTCAACACAAATCAAATTTAAAAACATAAAACTGTATACTCTGACCAGTGTTTTGTTAAGACACACAAAGGAAAAAGTGAAAATGATGCACTGTGTGGACTAAACATTTGCTCTCATGCACATTTCATATGTGTCACTGTGCACTATCAGTATGGTGATGGGACTTTTCACACAGATTCAGTGTCTACTTCTTTCACTGATACACTCTGAGCTTAGATAAGGGAGCCCACTGGTTGTTTACCGTGCTCACTAGAGTCTGTCGGCATCTTCAGGCATGTTTGGCTTGTTAATGAGAACCACTGTGTGAGAGATGAGGCAGCGTGCTGTGGGTGTGTGCTTTTGCATGCATTTGCATTGAGATAAGCGCCGCATCGTTCGTGCGTGTTTCTTGATGTGCACACCGTATAAAGGATGCTGTTTTAATGGGCATGTGCAAGGTAACACTCGCCACTGTTGAGGATAAAACAGGGTTTGCATATGGAACACAACATTTGTTGTTCTGATAAACATTAACGCATAATTGCTCACCTCCTTCCTTTATTCAAAAATGTGCACACCTTCAGTATCCCCAACATCTTTGCACTTTTCTTCCTGTTTTCATGCACACACTCTCTCTTGGTTCTTATGTTTACCAAAAGGAACTTTAAATAATTCAAGTGATTCGTACTCTCCAGTCCTGTAAATAAGACTAATAGAAAGCAGGTTTCTGAAGAGAACCACTTGCTCAGGGAAAGCAATGCTGTGGGCTAGCCTATAAATCAGCTAGCTGCCCGTTTGGCCCCTTTACTGTGGTTGTATTATGGACTACAAAGCAGAAACCTCCATGTTAGCGGAAGGAGGTGCACCTCATTCAGGAGAGGTTAGACGTTTGATGGCATTGCCCCTAAGGCAGTGATGAGGATTGAGAGTGTGTGCATATCTCTTTAGGAAACTTTAAAAATGTGTTTTATTGGCACACTCATGGATTTGCGCATCGCTGCTCATACACCACACATGCTGATGTCAGCATCTGTATGTGTGTTTACCAGATGGAGATAAGCGCTCATTTATTAATTTTGTTTACCACTCATTAAATCCCCCTAGTTCTGGAATTTGATTGATGTTTCAGGCGAGTTGGGTATGCCTGTGTTTTTGCTGTTGATTATTAAAGACAAATACTGGTCAGAAAAACAATCAATGTAGAGAAAAACACTTTTAAGAGTAAGTGAATAGGTTGCCGAGCTTCTTAAATCCACTTTGCAATCCTACTTCAGCTGCAGAAAGACTGGGAGATTTGGGTAGCTTTAGCTCTGAGTCACTTGGAACACTTCCCAACTTCTCACCTCCCTACATTTCTCAGATACGGACTCTTTTTATAATAATATGGCAAAGTTCACCCATTTACCTCAAGGATAAGGCTTGGAAATGGTTTCCTTTGCCTTTAACTTAATTGTTAAGTTATTTGAAAACATAAATAAATTAAAGGCCTAGCATTCCTTAAAGAAAGGCACATCGCTCAACACCTTTCATTCCTTTCATTTAAATTAAGATCATGTTATGCTGAGAAACGACAGCCTTATAGCTGCTTTCGTCAGGCTTTCAAAATAAAATTATACATAATGTCTTGGAGTATTTTGTTGTCTTGCATGATCTGTTGGCTCCTAGAGGATGTTATTTGTGAATAACTGTCAGCTTGTACCACACCTATTTTTTTGCCCAGTGTTTATACAATGCTATAGCCATTTTTGTCTGTATTTTGTCTGTTGATTGACTGTGGTGATCATCTTGAAAATTGGGTTGACTCCAGAAGTTAGTCAGATGTAGACACAAAACCAATTATTACTTTGAGTTTCACTGAAGTCCATCCAGTGGCTCATGAGCTTTTTTTTTAAACAGTAGACACAATGTTGACACTAATGTTTAATGCCAAGGTTTTAAACAAAAGCGTTTTGCTCATAGTATGTGTTGGGGACAATGCTTGGCTTCTATCGCACCAAATTTTAGGTCAGTATCTATTAACGTAACTGAGAAATAAAGTTTTCCTACCTATACAGATATGCACAGAAACATGGGCAAAAGCACAATCTGTTTGCCTTTGGCAAAAAGAAAAACATTTATCTGTAAATAATGTCAAGTGAAATCATAATGTTATTTTAACAAACCCTTCAGTCCAAGTAATAATACTGTACAAACTAGTAGTGTAAGGAAAATGTGCATATATTATACCTAACTCCATATTACTAGTCAGAAGTTTGTTCTTTATTTTATATATTTTTTTTTTTTTAGAAATTGCAGAAACGTATCTGTATCTCTGTTTTTAGTGAAGCTGAATTTAAATCTGATCTGATACTGTTCAATTGGTGCTAAAGGAGGCATGGAATCTCCTGCCTGCTCCTTTTCATAGCCCTTTCTCTTTCCACAGCCTCTGTCAGCTCTCTTTTGTACTCTTCTCAAAGGGTTAAAGAGAGAGAAGTGATGAGTGGCTCGCTGACTCTGGTCTCCATTGTGCACTGGCATTGTACCACACATGTTGACCACAGACCTGTGTACAAGAGACTTTTCTTTATTCAGTAGGGCTACAGTTACACAGTAAGATCACCTTGCTGCAAAGCAATGCAAATACTCAAGGTGGTTTTCGTTGCAGCTCTGTCAATGCAAATTGGTATTTTCATAATAGATTTTAAAGGATTGCATGTTAGTATTTTTGCTTTTTACTTGCACTTTTAGTTGTTTTGCAACTTTTTTATTAACTTTGGAAAAAGTTTTGACATCACAAAATATTTTTCCTTTTCTTCTGCTGCCTTAGTGAAAACATGTGCTCTTGGAACATAAATCTCTGCTTCCCTCCGTCTCCTCCCTTACATAGCTTGTTAAGAGGAAAAACCACTCTGCTGCATGTTGTGCAGAACATTAGTGGCTTCTCAGGATAATTCTTTCAGCAGACCTTGGTTTACCTCCACGCTGCAACGGAACAAATCTTGGTTGTGCTTTTAAGTCGCCTCTCCCCTATTTGCCCCCTACAGAGAAAAGGTGAGTAGAGCAAGATGATTTTGGGAATAAGTGCTCCGAAACAGACAATGGTGGACCGCTGGGGAGGGGGTGGGGTGTAAGATGGAGCCAGAAATAAAAGAGGAGCAGTAGTGGGGGTTAGGAGGCCTTCAGACTAGCAGGAGGGATGGTAGAGGGGAGGTCAGGGGTTAGACTGATCACTGCTTTAAAGGTGTAGCAGGGATCATGGAGGTTGTATTGTGAGGACTCTCTTGTTGCTTTTTACCCAGCTTGGGGTTATCCTCTGCCCCTGCGCCGTTGAGGAGGGGTATTTCTGTGGGCGTGAGTGCAAGCTGCACATTGCTGTCCCATGATGGCTGCAGTCTTGCTCACTGACCTTTGACCCCGGCCTCTACTCTCCTTACCATGAGCTGTCAGAAAGGTCAGCAAAATGCCTGCTCCCACGTGAACAGAGTGAGGAGCGTCTTCTTCCTCAAGTCTTTCTGAGGAAGATAAAGAGACCGAGCATGTGATGAAGCAGCCAGCAAACAGCAAAGGAATGTGTCAACGATACCATTCAGCGCGTTAAATGAAATGGGGTGTGTAACTTGTGACTGGTGTGCTGATGCGTGCAAGCAGGAGGAGTTGCCTTTCTCTGCACATCCTTTTTCTTCAGGGACGTCCTGCCTGCCTCACCAAAAGCCACAATTTCCTTGGTTTTTAATGCATGTGAAGGAATGCGGCTGTTCTGGTTGATCAGCTCGGCTTTTATCGTTACAGATTGTGAACTCCTTTGGCTCTTGAGATCATTGTGACATGGCCTCTGATGCACTAACAGACTAGCTCTGCTTGTTGTCTGACACATGACTGATAGTACTGGCATTTCCAGCTACGCAAAAGGAGTGTAGCCTGAAAACAGATTTTCAAATCATTGATTTTGTTTGCAGCAGATAAAACAAGCAGAGAAGGCTACATTTTGAAATCAAAATTACCTTTCTCAGGGATAAGAGATTTCAAATCCATTAAATTCGTGCACAACATTAAGCTGTTTTTAGATCATTCAGGAGGCACACCTCATCCTGTCCTCTGCAGTCACTTCTGCTAAAAAAAAACTTGGCTACTGCACCCTTTCAAAAGGAGCCCATCTCCCTGTCTGCTTGTAGCTTCATTACCATAAAAGCCTTGAGTGTTAAGTTTTAGTAAAGGGCGGGACTGGAGGAATCTTAACAAAACGATTCCAGAAACCGCAAAGGGAAAAGAATGAGACAGCCAAGAAATGAGGGAGGGAACTTGGCAGCACTATCTAACTCCGAACAGCAACAAGACAGCGCACAGCAAAGAATAATAGATAATGTTGCACAGAAAAGCTCTTGTATGCATGGCAGAATGAGGTAGAGGAGTGATGTGAAAGAGGGATGAGGGAAAAGTGGCAGGAAAATGATTCAAAGATTAATTAAAGCCTGAATGCAGCACTGGAACAGCTGCTGCTGCTTGCGCCACCCGCTGTACCCAATTTTATAGCTTTTTTTTATTTGTAACGCAAACAGATGTTATGAGGGGGTGGCGACTTTATCGGACGAAACCTTTGATTTAAGAAAAGAAGAGGAAATTAAAAACTTTCTTTTTCTAATGATTTCTGCAAATCAGTGTTGACACTCGCTGGTCACAGCTATGGAGACTGAGGCTTTGATATCAACAGAACAAGGAATTTGAATTTTTGTTGTGCTATTTGTAACCGCAATAAAATTATCAGAATGACACAAATAGCACATTAAAAAAAGTCCCTTGGATAATGAAAGAGGAAACACTGGGTTGCGTTCACACTGCAGGTCTTAATGTACAATTCAGATGTTTTACTTGGTTCTAATTCTTTAAATGTGACAGCCATCAGACTTCAGTTTGAGCAATCAGCTGTCCAGAGGTGATCAGCATGAGCAAAACAAAACATGTCACATGTAACATTCTGTCTTTAGGGAAGTAAATATGAATGCAACACGTTAGAATGAATGCATCTATATTAAATATCCATAAAACAAAGACAATACTACTGTTTTTATCCAATGGTTTGTATTGCTAATATTGCTTAGCGTGGTACCTTAGTGTTGCGAATTGTACAGATTTTTCCAGATAAGTGAAACACAGGTGTAACATCATTCCAAGATCCAAGTTTTGACTGTCAAAGTGACATACATTACTAACATTAATTGGCTTTAGTACATCTTTGGTGTGAGTATTTAGCTTCTACTGTGACTGGCGTTCTTGGCCAGAGTTCAACCATGTTAGTTTTGTTCACTGGAAGCTGTGTGCTATATTTTGTCTGATGTTTCCCCCGTCCTGCACTCTGAACCTCCAGTCTCCTCTTCTGATCCAAATGTCTGTCATCATCACCGTGGAGGTATTCCAGGCGTAGAGCTTGATCACCATTCAGATCGGTGTGACAGTCTTCCCCCCTTCACGTTCCTCTTTTCTCTGTCACTCTCCCATGGAGGGCGTGATGAAAATGGCTGTTTAATCATGCAGAGAGGTCAACCAATCAAAGGGCTCAGGCCGAGTGATTTAAAGGCCCTTTCAGAGCACAGCTGGAGGGGGAGAGAAAGAAAGAGTGATGAGGAGAAGGAAAGAGACGGCTTGATGTTGACTGCTCTGTAGCACAGGTCACCTCTCATCTAGTACCTCTGGTCTCATTTTCCTGATAGTTTGATGCACTGGCAAGAGATACATGTGAATAGAAAATGCAGAGAATGTTTAGATGAAGAGATGGAACATCTGACCTACTTGGAATGTGATGCATGCACTCACCAAACAACAGCATATATCTTCATCCTTCATTCCTAAGGCATTTTAAACATGTTCACTGCCAAATTCCCAACAATGCACACAAAAGCTGCTTCTCAATGAATGTGGCTTTAGTCAGTTCGCATCGACTCTACATCGGTCAGTTGTCTCCATTCCCTGTCCCTGCTTGGTTTTTGGATCCACCTCAGCCGTGGTTCCAAGCAGGCCAAGCAAACGATCTGAGGTTAGCGAATTGCAGCCGTCGATTGGCCTGTGGATTGATGTCGCTAGATGAACCAAGGCTGTGCTTGTAAACTCTGTGTTGCCAACTTGGCAACATGGAGCCGAGATGGTGTAGAGGTCATGGTGTCCTTGAGCAAGACACCCAATCCCTAACTGCTCCCCAGGTGCCTACATAGCTGCCCACTGCTCCACCTGGGTGCATCTCACGGGAGATGCAGAGAACTAATTTTGTCATTGTATGGGAACACACAATGATGACAACACATACCGTAAC
>JARVGS010001636.1:5496881-5512717 GCA_031762315.1 Hypsolebias antenori | reverse complement strand
GTTGTACAGCACTTTGGTTACCCCTGTGGTTTTTAAAATGTGCTATATAAATAAAGTTGATTGATTGATTGATTGATAACATACAACAGTTGAAAATGATAGCCAAACCCTGGTGTTTTTATATACCAACGTTGTCTGTAACCACATCTAGTGTTTAACTCCTAAAACTGGTTTAATTTGTGTGGAACCTCAATTTAGATAACACTAAATAAAGTTTGTAATTACTCTGACCAAACCAGAAAACGTTTAATTGTAGTTTAGCCTTTTCTCTTTTCTGTTTCTTTACTTTTTAGCCCTGTTAAGCAAAATATTGTGTAACTGGTTAGAAGCCTCATAGTAGTTTAGCAGTGTGTTGATGCTGCTTTCACATAATTAAAGTTATCTTTGACCTTTTTGCATGTGGTGTGCCACAGTGTCCTTTAATACTGCTGTATTTAAAGCTGTAAAGCGTACAAAGTTATAAAGTTCATATCACTTAGCCCGGAGAAACAAAGTGTGTCTGTGTGAGGGAGAGAGACTTTTCCAGTTATGGCTGACAGAACCAGTTTAAAGATATGTACTGTACATTATTAGTGGTACAATTTTAATATCATCTAGGTGTAATTAAAACTGAATGTTGGCCACTGTGTCGATGGTTCCTCTGCCATTCAGAGGTTGGTGGCTTGATATTAGCTTTACAACCACACATGTTGAAATGCCCTTTGGCAAGACACTGGGGGGGCCTTGTTGCTGCTTATCTGCTGATTTGTGTATATAAACAGTTGAAGACTCTTGGAGTGATCAACAAGACCAGCAGAGGTTAGTGCTAAATAGTATACATTTAGTCCGGTTACCATTTGCAGTTTATTTGCTTTTGTTTAATATCTAAATGAGACAGAAGCAGAGATGTATTACCTTTATAAAGCTGGAACCAGGATGCTTGCCAAACTGATGGCTTCAGGATTATATTTTCTGTATTCACCTTGTTCTTTGTTAGCTTATCAGGCTAAGTTATGAGTTAGGTTGCCTCATTTTTAATAAAAGTAAAACAAAGTTCAATAAGCCTCTTCTTGAAGTATTCCTACCTACATCACTGCTTTAGTATCCAGTTATGAGGATTGTTCTTATGTGCTGAACACATCCCTGCTCGTGTTTCAGATACAGCCAACGAGTTAGTAGTTGTGGAGTGCCACTCCAGCAGATAGCTGGCCTCTTCTTCTCTCTCTTACGCGCACTCTCCCTCCCTCCTCTTCTCTATGACCTTGTGTCGGCGTGTGCTGATGAGCGCTGAGTGGATAAGCTTGTGAGCGGTGTGTGCGCGCATGTGTCTGTGAGGGCTAGAGAAACCGTGGGAGCTCCATTTGTTGTGTAAATGCAAGCCGCTAATTGACTGCCGGGCACGCAGCCTCTCCTTCAGCGGCTGAACCCTGCCCTCCGCCGGGTCCCGGGGATCCTGCCAGGGGAATGTTTGCCCCCACACACACATCCACACACGCTCTCAACAGCCTCTCTTTTTCTGTTTTCCTCTGCTGGAGCACGCCTGGCACGAGGCCAAAGTGAAGATGGGCAGGCCTCTCACTGTTCCCTGTCTGTGTTGAGCCCTTGCAATGAAAAATATATATATTAAGCACTGGTAGGATGCTCTGTTTGATCAAATGTATCTTTTCAAGAAGTCTATTCTTAGAAGTTTTAATACTGTAGTGTGCATTTGCTATTTTGTGAAACAATTGACCTATGGGGAGTATTTAATGTTTGGCAGGTGTTCGTTTAACACAGGACTGGTGTAACAAGACAATGAGGGATCCCCTCCAGGATTTAAATTAAAACCTACGTCTGCATGCTTTAGAGTTTATAGCTGGATTTTTGTTGGTAGATCAGTGATGGACTGGTCACAGTAGCCATATCAATGTTTGCCTCGGTGATAAGCCCACATGAGACTTGTAGTCCAACTGTGGGCTGGCTGGAGGCCCAGATTTTGCACACATGCACTCATTCACCCACACAGAGCGAGAGAGACTGACAAATGTTGCTCAGCTGGACATGTGATATCTGCTGCTTTCAGAAGGTACAGGTGCCTGCATGATTTAGAGGAATGGTTTTATGGTAAAGCGTGTTTGATACTCAAAGCGCTTCATAACTGGCTTTAAATAATCATTTAGTAATATCTTTAACGCCATTACAGGTTTGCACAGCTTTTAATTTAAAAGGATGGCAACTGGATATGTTGTCCTCATGTGTGAATAACATCCATGGTGTTGCTTTGCAGTCAAACTGGATTGAACCTGGTTACATTTATATTTGAACATGCCGAAACGTTGAACTGCTGCAGCCACGTTAAATGCCAAACATAGCAGCACTGGGATCAATTCAGTTTCTAATCAGCTGATCAGAGGAATCAAATGGATCACATAAATATAGAAACAGTATCTCTGTCTGATCTTTGCTCCTTTATGGTTTAATCTATGACCTAATTCTTTCCGCTCTGCTCCAGAGCCAAATTAACAGGTGGCAAAACTAATAAAAACTCTTTGAGGTGAAGCGTCTGCTTTGATTTTTCATTGATTCTCAATGTTTAAAGATGGTTGTCTTGCTCTTTTATTAATCTGCTGAAAATAAAATCTAAATTATAAACTGACAGGCTATATATAGGCTGTTATATTTGTTAATTTTAACTCTGACAGGTTAATAATCTTAGAAAAGCAATAAAACATTGTTTCCTTCCACTCCTGGCACGTGTTAGAAAACTATTGCATGTTTGGTGTTCAAAGGTCAGTTGTTAAAGGCACAAGACATGATGTAAAATAAAAGGTCTACAACATATTCTCAGTCCAATCTTCAGCCAGTGACAAATGTTTAGCACGCTTGTGGTTGTCTTTGCCTTCACACGCGTGCCTGAAATAAGCTCCGAGTTTAAATAAGACAATAAAGCCACTTGTTATGTATTTCATGCCTCAAAATGTAGATCCATTTTATTTTAAAATGTTTAAATTCCTGAACCACTTCATCACTTATTCCCTAGTTTGAGGTTGAAGGTCAATTTGCATATCTTTAAATGTCATTAAACTTTCACAAATGGGTTGCACCTCCCAAACGTGTCATATCACTCATTCATTGCCCTTCTGTGGAGTAAACCCTGCTGCTTTTTATTGATTTAAAAATAAAACCTGCAAGTTTCCTTTATGATCTTACTGTATTTGTCTGATTTACCATGTAATACACTAACCATAATACTTTGTTTTTTTTTGCGGCAGTAAGAAGAATCTCTTTATTATAAAGGCATTGTAGTAGGTAAGGGACAACACATGCAGATTTAAATCGAAATGCTTTGGGGTGCAACTGCTAAGATTTATAGACAACGCTCTAAACAAATTTAAAGAACACGGCTGCAATTGCTCCTTTTGCTCAAAGTGCTATTAAAATGTGGATGCAAAAAAGTCCACGTGCGTCGTAGCGAAATAAAATAGCTTGATTTTCTTGCTGGATTTGCTTTTCATGTTGAAGAAAGTTTGTTGTGCTTGATTTCTCTGTGCACAAGTTTTAAAGCTAAGTTGTGATCATTGGTGGGAAAAGAGTGTGTTAAAACACACAAATCAAAGGAAGTTGTTGACCTGGTCTCTTCTTTTATGTAGCATATTAGGAAATCATTAGAAATAATTTAAAATAAATCATAATTGAAATAGTTACAAAAATGCACAGATACGCACAACACAGTACAAGACTTTCCTTGGTCAGGTTTTCCCATTGCAGTCCATTGTTCTGCCAAGGTAAACATCTGGAAACACAGGCAGAGGAACAGACAAACAATAAACTGACGCACTCTTCCGTTACACTCTGTTTGGACTGTAAACACAAAGGAGGAGTATTTGTGTCTCTGTCGGTACGTGTTTGTGTACAAGTCAGTAAACCTCTGTCCTGTGAGAAAGAAAGGAGGAGGGTGTCATTGTACACACTTATATAGAAACAACTTGAAAACTGTCATTTGTCTTCACAGAAAGTATCAGTCACCCAACTTTCCTGTCAGGTCAGGATCATTGGGTTGTTGTTCCTGAAGGTTACCGGTAGCTCTAAATGTTCAATCATTACGGTGTTTACTTCAGATAAACCCCAGATTGCTAATCTGATTTAAAATTTAGTCTAAACCTAAATTCATATTAGACTTATTTTTTTTAGGGCACTGGATCCAAAAAGACAGATCCAAGGATAAAAAACATCATGTTCATCACTGAGGCTGCACATACCAATGGTATATTAGATGGCATGCTAACCAACTAAAGCCTGGGCCAAAAGTCTTATACTGACAGTGTTCTTTTTATATTTGAAAATACACTGACTTGGCAAATTTACAAAAAATTAAATAATGCAATACAAAATTTCAATAGTATTTCTAATAACTTTAAAGATTTCCAAATGTGGCCAAAGTGGTAGTACGTATATAACAGTGTTGTGTGAGTGTGTCCTTTTCTGTTTGTCTTTATACTGCACAACATGTTGAACGGAGCCAGTGGAGCTGCTAATTCCCAAACTTGGCCAACGAGTTTGATTCCCTGCAACTGCTGAAGAAGAACAAGAAAATCTAGTTTCAACAAGTGGGAATGAAAACCGAGAGGGACAGGAAAATAATTTCACTGTCAAGGAAGCAGATTACTATTTAAAGCAAACACATTTCCTGTTTTGATGTCTCCATTAATAGTCTCTTCTTTTGCCCTGCTAAATAAAGCCTATTTGAATTGTATTGCTGAATCTGCATGAGGAGAGTAAAAGGACTGGGGGGAAAATGTGGTGGCTGATAACTCGGATAGTGAGTTAGAAAAAGTGGAAGTAAAACTGAAACACACACATGAACTTGGTGACGGAAACGGCAAAAGAGTAATTTACTCTGCTTCTACCGCTTCCAGCTATGCCAGTATGACTGCAGCCAGACAGGCAGTGTTGAATCTTAGTCAGCGAGAGTTGAACTAGCGCCTTACCCCAAAGCCTCAGGGCTGCTAGTAACACGCACACACACATACACAGACACATACATTCAGCCTCACGCAGGCATGGTGTCAGACCTGTCGCCCTATTCTTCCCAGCCCTCCAGCTCTAGCCCTAACTATAGCTGTTCAGCCAGCAGTTCCTAATTAGTAGCTGCTGCTGCCGCCTGCCCGGCCCCGGCGCCACCGTGGTGAAGCCCCAGCCCCATGTCTGCATGTGTGTGGTGGGTTTCAGTATGTGTTTACTCAGAGCTTCAGCTGAAGTGTTGCCTTTGTGCCTTATTGGCAGTGTGTGTGCATAGCTTCTCTGTGATATTACAGGTGCAACAGGAAAAAGCGAGGTATAAACTGCAGATTTCCATGTTTGCTCTGCAGACTGTGTGGTTATGTGCATCATCAGCTCATTGTACCACAGTGTTGTCTCTTATGCCTCTAAAAAACTTCCTGTTCAGCTTAGACTGGTGCCTTAGATATCCCTTTCTTCAAAGCTTCCATTACAAGAAGGAATTAAAAGCTTTCTTTTCACCTCCTTTTTTCATGATCTTACAGAATTACTGAAGAAGAGTTGGGCTTTGAAAACCTAAAGGTACTGCCAGTAAAATGTAACAGTTTTCCCATTTCTGTTCTAGGCACAAACTTTCAATGATTGCTCTTCGTTTCCCGGTTTGAATTGTTTCTCCAGGTTTATGTTTATCTAACAAGAAGAGTGTTACTCTAGCTAATATAGGAGCTGATCATTTTGTGACTTTGTATTTTCTCTCTATCCTTGTCCAAACTATACATCCCTACACAACTTTCTATTTCTTCATTGCGTCTTGTTATATTCACATTATGAAGCAGCAGTGAAAGCTCTTTGTTGTGGATCAGGCTTACACATGTCTCCCCAAAGACCCACCCCAGTAGAAACACATAGCTGGAATAACTTTGTCATGCAGACACCACAGCCACTGGCCTGCTAATCAGGACCATATTTCAAATAAAGAGCAAGAGGGCTTGCTTATGATGCTTTGCCGCTGTCTCAACTCTCATAAGTTCTGCACCACAGAGCACCAGTTAAGGGCCTGCCCACTGGTACCTACCCCCGCTCAGTCTGGTTTATGGAACCACCTTGTTTGTGGTTCCAAGCGGACTGTTCTGTGGGACAATTTTAACACAAGCAGACAGCAGTCGTGGATTGGTCAGTGGAGTTATGTCAGTGGATGACCCGTCCAGCAAAACTGCAAACTACATCTGATCCTCAACTACATCATTGTGTTGATGGACAGAACCACAACTGGCACATTTACAGAGAGCTCTCGAAGATGATGGTGCAGTACGGACTTTTAAGATGTGCTGGGATAATCTAAAGAAATTGAAGTCCCATCAAAGGGCAATTAAGGATCATAATGCAACAGGAGGAGTGGCTAAACACAATGACCTGTTACAATCCTGCCTACTTTGCATTCACGAGCCCGCCCTCAGAGTAGTGAAAGAAGTCACAGTGGCAAATCACCTACACCTGAGAAGAATTGATAAGATGGGAGCCGAGCGGAGTTGCACAGCAATGGCAAAGCAGCTTTAGTTCACCACAGGAAACACAGCTGAAGAACAGACAATAGATGAAGTGTAACTAGCCACACATACATACAAGCTTTTCAAGGATGCACTTTATATATCTATCCAACTATGCCTCTGCAGGCAACACTGGGACTAAAATTAGCAGCAATGTAGCTAGCCCCTTTAACCCTCAGCCCTAATCTGAGCCAATCACTCAGCACGCTTCTTGTTTTAAGCGCTTCAAGCATTGTCTGCTGTTGCCATTCATTCACACACAACTAGTCTTCGACACACTGATTGGTGTCACAAATTCATTGTGCAATGGGAGATTTGGTTGAAAGCTCATTTGGGATTGTGGAAAATACACAAATCATTTTGTTGCTGTCAAGACTTTCCAGGATTTCTTTTTTTTTTTTTTTTTTTTTGACAGAATTTTACCTTTTAAGAGGACTTTGCTCAGTTTAGTTGTGGTCACTCTTCATAATCTGTTTTTATTTTAATTCATATCTTTAATTATTTAACTCCACTTCTTCCATTCTCTATAAATCTACTTACAGAGTGAAGTTGTGTTCTGGTTTACTAAATAAACTACATAATTTTTGCAACATAAGTCCTTCTTTGGTATAATACTGATGCATGAGACTGCCAAAAAACAAGTGAATTAAATCAAGACTGAGAGATTATGCTTTAACCCATCTACATCAGCTTTAAAACCCAACCCTTTACTTCCATGTTCTTGGAAGAATCATTAATATTTACTGTAAACTCAGTTACCGGTAGTAGTTTAATTGTGTTTGCAATGTTTACTGGTCAGTTATACTGTCTGGGAAGAAGTATGAGGGTTTATTTTTCTTTCTCTTAAGTGCAACTCGTCTTTATTGTGTATAAATTTTAAGATGCTGATGTAGATGCTAATGTAGCCTTTTGTGCAAACAGAAATGGTACAAGTGTTTTGGTGCTATGTTTTGTTCCATTTATTTATTAGTTTTCAGTAATTACTGTCCTGTGCCTCATACAAACACAGCCAAGAGTAATGGATTCACTTTGTTTTCACTGGAAAGGTCAGGGCTTAAAGTGAAACACATCTTCAACAAACACATTCACAGTTTGTTTGTCACCTCCGAGAACTTTCTCTCAGCTTTCTTTCAGACAGTTGAACCATAAATCTGCTGTTTCTGTGTGAGTGTCTGTGAGAATTTAAGGCAATTGCTGTAAATTGAAATGAGGCATGTAGGCTGAGAATTGAAAAATCCCTCAAAAGAGCTTCAGGGACCTTCTGATATTGTCTCTCGTTGCTTGGGCTTGGAAGGTAGAGGTCGCTGGCAGCAGCAGCACCCATGTGGCAAGTTTTTGCCGTTGAGTGAACGTTAACCTTTGCCCCCCTCTTTAGAAATCACACTAGTTTTAACAAACTGGAACAGGTCATACAAGCCATCAATGAGCACATCAAGGGAATGGGTCAGCTCACCTGAAGAGACAATGGTTTGCAGCGCTGCAGCGGAGACCAGCTTTATTCTGAATCACATTATCAAACAGTGTTTGTCAAAAAATAGGTCAAGACCCACTTGTAATCTTTAGGTAATGGATTAATTTCAGATGTTTTCTGAATAGATTATGGCTAATTTCAGAGATTTGATAAAAGGAAAATGTTAATCTTTCCAGACTTGTCAATAGGAACATCTTGATCTTAACTGCCTTTCTGAACAACCTGATAAGGCTTGTAACATATAAAAAGCATGCATAAATATAGGTCAACATTAAGACCTGTTTTTTTTTTTTGGATCATTTTCTGCAGTTTTGACATTAAAGTGCTCTTTCTTTTAAACCATAGGAGGGATTTTAGCTTTCTTTTTCCAGTATGGCTGGAAAAAAATGAATCTTTGGAACCCCCATGCTTGCACTCTTTCCTATTTTGTGCCTTGCATGGCATCCGTACCAGCATATCTTGCATCATTACCAATGCCATCCACGTCACTTTTAAGCGGAGTGTCCTAGCTTGCATAAATATCCAAACAATGTACGATAATGGAGATAAAATGACACCTGACATATTTTCAGTCTGCTGTGAAAGTAGTGGTGAGTTGCTGAAATAAGTAAGGGATTTGGAAGTTGTGGTTGGCGGTAGTTCCCCATGGGGGGATAGAACATGACAGGGCATTTGCATGATCAGTATTTGTGTGATATTTCTGTATCCAACTGTGAGATGGCTGGGAGAGACTGCAAAAGATGGGTTGGAGGGCGAGAAGTACTAATCCAGCAGCCTGGGTTTGGAAATAAACAGGGCGGGGGGCTTAATCATACTTTGGTAAATAACATTTAAACACATTTAAAACCACAGGAAACTTCCCTTTTTGTGTCTCTCTAGTAAGACTTTTGTCTGTCTTGACACTGCAACTCTGACTTGAGTTGTCAATTATTTGACTTTGTAAGGCTGAGAAAAGTCAGTCTACTGGCATCCACCTGTCCACAAGTTGTCCTGCCTATCAGGAAAATGGTTCTGGATCAGCTGTAACGTTCACTTTACCTGGAAGTCACGGTCACAACTCAATCTGTTAATGTCAACAATGTGTTGAGCAAGGGACTGATATATTTAGTTCTCTCCTGCCTTCTCCCCTCTCCTTTCCTCTTTCTCTGGCATTCCTCTCACTAATCACTCTTCCTCTCATCTTCCCCCGTTCGCACCAGTCTCTGCTTATCTACCTTCCTCTGCGCTTGCATTTCTGTCTTTCCAACACATCTCCCACTGTGTTTTTTCTTTCTCTCCATGTCTGTTCTTATCCTCCTCCGCATGCTCCTCTTCCCCAGAGCTGTACCTCTCCTGGCTCTGTTCCTGTAAAAGCACTGATGAGCTCTTTAGACACACTTGTGGCTTTTTGTCTCTCATCCACCTTGCTGTCTTTTCCTGCATTTAGTAATAAAAAATGCACAGTTGAATGACACAAAGTTGTCGGACACCCACTAAATGTGACTTGCACTCAGTTTAGATTAGCTGCATCTTTATTATTTGCATTCTGTCGAGTCTAAAGACAATCCCTGTACTTTGACGTCAGGAAGGCAAGTTTACTGTGTGTTTAGCTGAACCTTCCTGCTCTCTCCTCTTGTCTGCCCTGTGAATGACTCACAACGGCAGATGTTACTTGTCCTCCTGGACTGACCAGCAGGCCCGGCCCTTCCTTTTGGGTTTGCTCCAAGAACATCTAGGCGTCTCACATGCTGCTCTGATCATGTTGGAGGAAACACTGGAATTTTACTTGGACAAAGCTGCAGGTCTTAAGCTTTGAGCTTGTGTAGATCCTTTTAAAGCAAAAACAATTTGTTCTTTTATTAAATCTTAACACAATTACTGCTGGACCAAAGCAACAACCTAGTTTGTGAGAAAATATGTTGTCAAGAAATCTTGATTCTTTCAGAATAAACTGTAAAAAAGCAAAAAAAGCAACACACTCAAATAATGAAACACTTGTTTTAGACTTTAAAGTGTGTCAAATTTATAACATTTATCCTTTGGAGTGATCCTTTGAAGCATTTTGAAATTAAAGTGGTGCTAGCGGTTACGTGACAGGCCCACTAGCTGAAAAAAATTAATCCTTTTTGAGGAACGTGCACAGACATATTGCTCTCCTCATCTCTTTTCATTCCTCATTGTTACACCACACTGACTATCTGTAGATGTATCATCAACTTCTCTCTTCTCAGTGCACTGTCACACTCCTCAAGCATCATCACCACACCTTTTAACCGTTAGCAGTTCTTTCTGTGTCCCCCGTCCATAGCGTCAATTACAAACTGATTTTTACTCTATATATTTCTCTGCTCATTGCATCTTTTTTTCCCTCTTTTTAGCTGTGCACAATAATTTTTGCCATTACAATTTTTATGACATCTCTTTAAAAGTGTACATGCTGTACATAACTGCACATATCATAGTTATGTCTTTGAAAACGAGGTATTAGTCAAATCCACCTACATGCTCCTACACAAACCCCCGTCCTAGACTCCCTCTTCTGTCGCTGCCTGTAAAGTGAAGCAGTGATGCATGCAGAGCTGAGTGAATGTGCTGATGATCAGGAACGAGACAGGAAATCACCGGAGCTCGCAGACCCCTATTCAAACACAAAACTGCTGGCTGGAATGAACGAGGACTCCGGAGCTACAAACAGTCAGGATAGATGGACTTTCTTTGTTTCAGTTCCACAACAGAGCCACAGAAGATACTTGGCATTGGTCTCACATGACTCAAACGTAACCGTGCCAAACAAAATGAATGGTTCCTTCCCACTGAGTTCCTGACATGATGCCATGTCTGGATCTTGGGGATCTTCTTGTTTATTGTGATGACTTGGGCCATGTGGGGTCAAGTGAGTGCTGCTGGCTCGTCGTCATCTTTCAACTGTCATGCAAAAGTTTGTTGGGACTTTTCTTAAGAATGTAATATATATATATATATATATATATATATATATATATATATAGCACCATAAGGCAGGATTTTCAAAATATACTAATAAGCATTTACAATCACAAAATATGGCAGAGTGTTTATATTTTAGGGATTTAATATGTTTGTCTTTTAGGTATTCACCTTAACTAATAACACAATTTTCCTGTTCATGAGGTAAATCTTATTCCCTCATGTTCGGATATCTGCATTTAGCCAGCTGTCTTGTGACCCATCAGGGGACATAAATCGGCTAAATGCCATGTGACACAAGCCACATGCCCGTCTTAAAGCATTTAGAGCAGGGCTACAGCCATGCAGCCATAACCAATGATATGGTTACAGATCCTACTCTGCGGCATATATCCGGAAACAGTATGGTCCTAATGGACAGAGATGGATAAAGATGCTGCACGAGTCAATTGTGAACCAGCCCTGTCGCACTGCGTGAGCTTGTTTGTTTGCATCAGCATGCATTTTTTTTGTTGATGCTACACCAAAGCAGGCCATTTATTTGTATAAGCATTCACTGGATGATGTCATGATTGAAGCAAAAAGAGGAAATAAACAACAGTTCAGGATATTTTGGATGTGACAAAGTAGGAAAACATAACAACTGACAAGATTTGAGACAATATTTTTGGTCTTGTGTGTTTTATATGTTAACCCAAGTGTTAAAGATCAAAAATTCAGTCTTTTGTTGCATTCATCTCATTCCAAAAACCACTGACGGCACTGACGTGTTGAGGTGATGAGAGTGGAAAAACAAAATACTATTCTCTAAACTATAGGATATATTTATTCAAGATGTAAGGTATGAAAATCATGAATATAAATGTTTTTGTAGTTCATCAGCTGTTTTTACCCCATGACCAAAACTTCTTGGATCATATAGAAGAAAATTTATTATAGAGTGCATATTTTTTTATAAACTTTCTGTTGAGTTTTTACTAAGCAGCACCTCTTGTGTCAGAGGTCAGTCTTGCTTACAGATAAAAGTTGTGAGGCAAAGAAAGTAAACACAGAGTTGCAGACCACAGTGTTTGGTAATAAGCTGTTTCGGGCTGAGAAGGCTGCATTCCATTACAGTGAGCTCAGACGGAGAATATAAGCAGCGCTATGGAGGAACGCACTGGCTTTGTTTTAACAGAAAGAGCTGGTCTTTGTGAGTACAGCATACTGTCCACTTTTAGGCCCATTTCATAAATGCACACATGGTTGTTTTATTATATATGCCCTGACTTTGTCAAAGCTGTGCCTCCCTTCACACACTCTGCTAACTGAATATTTTCACAGCTGTGGCTGCATTATATCGACATAGATAGTCATAGAGAACTTTTTTTATGCTTTCCTTGTCTTGGTTTTATTGCATTTTTAGGTTTATATAAATCTATATATTATACTACCAACAGTTTTGGTGTTGTTACTGAGCACATTTATAGATTTGAAAAGCACAAACGGGTTTATGAGGTTAGGGCAGATGCAGATGTTTTAAAGCATCTGTACAGAAAGGCTGCCACTTGTTACTTTCTGTCGAAGGGTTTTTATATTGTGCGGTTGTGGTACACCATAGCTAAGACTGTGCTCTTGTTGGTTACAAAATGAAGCTTGCGTTTTTCCTACTTTCAGTAGTTACATGGTTTTGTTTTGTTCACAGAAACGCAAACTAAGAATGTATTGAAGTTTAAAATAGACAAACATTTAAGTGTAACCCTCAGTTGTTAAAGAATAAATCAAGTCTTGGAGATAAAAAATATTTTTGTATAACAAAGACCTGCTCAGGTTAATGTCTTGTTGCTTTGTCACCAACTTCTGATCGTTCATCTTCACAGTTGTTCACTTTAATCCCCATCAAACACAAAGAGCATTAACCTAATACTCCAGACAATAGTTCTAGGCTCCGTGTGGTTCTGCCTTAGTGGGCTGGTGGTGAAATGCTAAACTACAGCCTCACTATGAGACTTTTAAACTAGGCACTCTTTGGCCTTGACCTACATATCGCCTACCTCTCCCACCTTAATATGTACAGAGACACACAAACATTCACACACATGCACACCACAGACACAGGATTTGTCGTAGAAAGAAAGACCCAGTCGAACAACACAGCCCAGAGATTAAGAGCAAACCACTAATCTGTGTGTCTGTGTGCTCCTTTTTAAAATGTGGGTTGCTTTTTAGCTCATTCCTGCTACAGTACGGCTTTATTTTGTTGCTCTAGCTCGAATGAATGTTTTTGTTTTGAGGTATTTCACCCCAGAGAGATGAAATGGCTGGCTAGGGAAAAATCTGCTTCCATCTTTGTGTTTAATTTGGTGTGTTAATCGTGTATTTTTGTTGGGTGATTGTATTGATGCGACTCTATAACATGGGAAGAATAAACAAAGGAATACACAAGCAGGAGCTTTTCAGTAAAACGGAGAAAAAATAAGAGAGTTTGAGTAGGGATTATTGTGATGGATGTGAGGAACGAGACAAAATACAGCCATTCTGCTCATCATGTGTTTTTTTAATGACAAGGGCTGTGTGCCTGGGAGACGGCCTGGAACGCTCAACTCTGTGTTCACCAGCCAAATTAGACACAACTTTCATAAACTGTTCAGAGCAGCGAGATGTTGGTGTTCACCATTCAGCTGAAACACCTCAGAGAAGATTCAAAACATCTGTTCAAGGCTTTGTTGTGAAGTGATTGATAAGCTGGGGCACATTGTTTGTTGTGTAGATAAACTCACCATTACAAATATGCATGGTATGTGTACATTTGATGAGGTGCTGGATTCCACACTGAGTTTTGTTTACTGCCCAATCCCTCTGCATTTCAGTTCAGAGAAGACTTTGTGTCAAAGGTCAAAAATAGATAGCTGGAGATGATGTGAAGGCTCATACACAAGCTGACAATTATTAGTAAGGCCTCGCTGATAGTACTGGTTAACATCTGGTGCCCTTTTCAGTATGTACTACGCATTAGGGATATTCTGTTTTGTTTCCAGTGCCGCCAAATATTGTGCATTAAACTGATTACCATATTTTCCGCCATAAACGTCACACTGCCCTATAAGTTGCATCAGTCCAAATATGGGTAATAAAGTGGAAAAATTCATAAATATGTCGCTTCGCCATATAAGTTGCATCTATTATGCATCACCGCTGACGTGTTGCGTTGGTTACACGTCACCTCTGACAAGGCGGAAATGTGGGCCGGTGTTGTGCCAAAAGTGAATTGGCTGCCAAATGGCGGTCGCGGGAGCGTGCACGGGAGGACTTTAACAAGCATTTGACAAAATTAACACTTAAAAACAATTATTTGTTTGCTCGAATTTATAGTAAAGGTGTGTCTCAGTCTAACTTTCCCTTAATAAATGCACTTTGACAGTAAAATCAGCTGCATTTCAAAAGTATTTGCTGTCTCGGTACTCTGGGAGGAAATCATGAAGGAGGAATGCAGCACATTTCTTCAAAATTTAACAAGATAACTACCTAAAAACAATTGTTTGCTCCAATTTATAGTAAAGGTGTGTCTCTGTTGAACTTTTACTTAATGAATGCACGTCATTGGTCAAATCAGCTGCATTTTGCCGCGGCGGTGCAGCGAAATGAAGCTGATTTGATGGTTGCTCCAGGCATGATCCCGGAGCTGGATGAAGGTGGCAGGCTTTGGCAAGCCACTTGTGTCATTAATAGCCACTGTTACTTATTACATGATACAATGACATGCCATACTACTCAAGTGCCATCTAGTGGATGAAAATTTTAGTGTTCAATATTTTCCATGTCAGAATTAATCAAAGTGGTCTTATCTCAGCCAAAAATTGGTTTATAAATATGTGTGGGGGGGGACAAAAATCCATAAATAAGTTGCTTCGCTGTATAAGTCGCTGGGCATGCAAATTATGCAAAAAAACTGCGACTTATAGGCTGGAAATATGGTCGCTAACTGAATTTCCTCCTGCATTTTAGCTCTGTTAAAAGTGAAAAAAAAAATTTTTTTTTGTCCAGAACCTGCCATTGTTGGCCAACACTGTGAGGAGTGTGTTGTCACCACTTGTACTTAATGTTTTTTGACAAATACTTTGGTGTGTGTGTTGGGGTGTAAGGTAGGGCTGGGTGATATGGACCAAAATTAATATTTCAAATTTTTTTTTTTACAAAAATCACGATATATGATATATATCTTAATATTTTTTTCTTTACATAATGTAATAAGTAATATTTTAGTCAAAGTTTTGTCCCAATTGTCACACAGGCACATTTATTAACAACTCTAACTGTAGAAAATATATGCCTAAAAAATAAACTAATTACATATATTAATTTATTTTTTAGGCTTCAATTTACATATATTAAATAATAATCCTCTTCAGCTGGGGCAGCTGTGGTTAGTGTTCCTGAGTTAGACACTGAACCCCTCATTGCTTCTGATGTGTGTCCCAGTGTATAAATGTGATAAAGCTCTGATTATTATTTGTAAAACTCTTGCAGAGTGCTGTATGAATGGGTAAATGAGGACACAGATTGTGTTGTAACGACCTTTGAGTGTTTTTGATAAGATAGAAAGGCGATATATAAGTACAGTCCATTCAGCTGAGCAGCCTTCACGTTAGTCAGCCTGTGTGAAGCTGCTGTAAAGTGAGCCTCCACTTTGAACCTTGAAGCTACAGCTAGACGACAGACACGTCTACTTATTTGACATGGTTCAGAGTTCATTTAGCCGTGCTGTGTGCCTTTTTAGAGGAATAGAGAGAGGAAGTGTGACTTTAATAAATCAGACGTTCATCATATCGCTAAAGACACGGTCCTTAGCGGCTAACAACACAGCTCCTAAAGCGTTAGACATCTTGTTAGCTGCTAAGGACCGTGTCTTCAGCGATATGATAAACTGCTGATTTATTTATGTCGCGCTTCCTCTATCT
>JARVGS010001636.1:5433230-5454390 GCA_031762315.1 Hypsolebias antenori | reverse complement strand
TAATAATTAATTAATTAATTAATTAATTAATTAATTGCTCCTGTCAGAAATACCTTGAGTTATATAGTGAGCTGGTATTTTTCTATCATCTGTCTTAAGTTCAACCACATTATTTCCCAGGTGCATTACGTCAGAGATCGGCCTTGAGTCACTCCCCTACAGACATACCAGAGATGCCATCTTGTAATTTCAGGCCAGAGAAATATGAGGTAAGAACTGAATCCTATTTTTGTGGAGGGTGTCCGCCTCCAACTGCTGTGTTTTGTAATGTTTTACCAAACTCCAAAAATTAAAATGGTTATGTATTACATTTAGATATTTGCTATTACAACAATATCACATGTATTGCCACATAATGCTACACTGTTGGCATTAATGAGGGTTCACAGTCCTATGGGAGTGGTGGTGCAGAGGTTAGAGAGTCAGAGTCAGAGATTCTTTATTGTCATTTGCACCACATGTGGTACATGTGATGGAACGAAATTATGTACACAGGGTCCCAGTTACATCCAAGAATAAAATGCAAAAGAAAAACATTACTAAGATCTAAGATGTGAACTAAGAAAAACATCCACTAAAAATACACTAAGCACTAATATCATCGAATAACATTCCTCCAAACAGCAGCACGGACATGAGTTTGTATGAGCAGATGAACACAACAACATGAAACAGATCAGCAACATGAAACAGACCAGCAACATGAACAGATCAGCAGCAACATGAAACAGATCAGCAGCAACATAATGTGATATTTCACAGTGGTTATCCTGGTTAGAGATTCATGAGTCTAACAGCTTCAGGGTAGAAGCTGTTCCTCAGCCTAGTGGTTCTACACTTAATGCTCCTTAACCTCCTTCCTGAGGGGAGCGGGGCAAAAATTGTGTGCTGGGTGAGTGGGATCCTTCATGATGCAGGTGGCCCTCACCCTTCATCTAGAGGTGTAAATGTCTGTGACGGTGGGGAGACTGACTCCAACAGTCTATGCACATGACATTCACCAAAAACAACAATCGGGGATTGCATTGTTGGGGCCATGTGTTGTCTTTGGTTTACTTAAAGCAGTTTAAGTAACCAAAAAAAAAGTTTTAAAAAGTGTTACAAACATTCAGGGGGAATTAAAGTGCAAGAGCCAAAATCATACCACCGACCTGTCTGCTTTGTGTTGTACAAATTCAATCAGGAGTGTGTCATATCAGACAGTGGTGACAGTTAAGAGCTTCTCCGTTAGCATTGCAAATGCAATTTTAATAATATGGATGCTGGAAGTACAGCCAGTTTGCTCAGCTATTCAAAGTAGACTTAGGGGTATGTATGAATCAATGACATCCTGTTGAATCTCTCCAGGTTCATTGAGTCAAGAAAGTGACTACTCTGAAGCAGGTCTTTTTTTTTAATTACAAAAAAAAAAAAAAGTGTTAAAAATAACCCAGTAAATACAGCCATAGTTTTGGCTGTGTGAAAACAGAAAAAAAGGTGAAATAATTGTAAGGATTGTGTAGTGGTTCCCTGTGGTCAGAATACATCTATAGTCTCTTATACCTGTATGTGTGGTAAGCATTTGAGCAGTACTCTCTGAGAAGGGGTTTGTTTGAGATGCACACTAGTGACTTGTGGCAGGTGTGTAACTCCAATGAAGACGTGTTTTCAACAACAGAAAGATGGTTAGTTTGTTGCATTGTGTTCTACGTTGATAATGTAGTGCAGAGCCTCTGTGTGCGATACAGTGTGTTTTTAGTAGTTTAAGTTTAGTTTTAGTAGTGAATATATAAATGATGAAACTTAAAATTTAGAACTCAACACAATTGTATAGGGGAGTATATGGTGAGTGAGTTGATGCTGCAGACACAATGCCATCTTCTATGAAGTGTGAGACTTTTAGGCTGCTTTGACACAGCATGTAAATGAGGCACAAATTAATTAATTTTTTTCTTAATGCTTCCTTTTTTTCTCCGTTTGTGACCATATCTGATTACAAATCAATTTCTTTTTTCAATCCCACTTGGGTCATTTTGAGTATATGATAAGATATGTATTCAGTTTTTCTTTCTAAACAACCCCTCATCAAAAATACCATGTTGCATTTTATCCCACTTTTACATCATTGATGTAGGGCTATGCTGAATTTTTTTTCAAATACTGGTAATATCAATACCAATGTAATGAAGTTTAAAACATGGAACGCCACATTTTCATCTACAGAGTAGAAGTCCAGTTGCTTCCTCTTTTAAAATTTCATTAGATTTGCCATGTTTCATATGACTGAGTATCAACACCAACATATATCAACATTGGCATTGGATCATTTTGATACTAATGTGATAAGAAAAACTATTGTTTGTTTCACTCCTCTACTTTCAGTTTCTCGCTCCCATTGCAGAAGTGCCACTCTGCTCCGGAGTGGGCAGGAAGCAGCAATAAGACACGTAAATGTTGGACAAAACAGACATGGCAGATAATAATTTAGTTGGTATTGATAAACAAAATACACATACGGTAACGTGTATAGTATTTGTATTATATTCTATAAACACAGTAGTGTCAAAACACTTCTACACATTTGAGTCATTTAAGCATGGTAGACTGTCCACACTGGAGTATGATGACAGTCACATTTAAATATCGTGAACAACCATTAAAGAAAAAAGAATCTTAGCAAAAAATGAAAACAAACAGAGTTGAGCATTAATATCTGCAGTTTTCATGTAGCTTAAAATTGCAATAGTTTTAGGCCAGAGCTTTCTGATGACTTCCTTTATGATAAGAGCCTTTTCTCCATGCAACATGTATCTGTAAAACATCTGTATGCTGTTATGTAACTTCAGCAAAACTGAAGGAGTTGAAGCACATCTAAAAAATTAAATGCCAACTACGTATTTAATGAGTCAATTTTCTCAACCACTGCTAAATCTACTCATAAGTATTTTTACTGCTTAAACCCCCCCCCCCCCCCGGGAATCTAAAAGATATCTTGAATAACCCTTGGAATTCGAGAGCCAATCCTTGTAGCTAGCGCTTGTTTTACTTGAGTAAAACCAGAGCGAGTTCCTATCTTGCCTTTAAAAGTTAGACCTTTTTTACATTGTTAAACAACAACGATTATTATTAATTATTTAAAGTGAATTGATATATTGTCCATTTCTAGAATGAATCTTCCTCCATATGTGTGTACATATGCGTGTCCCATCGTAGCATGTGGATATCAATTATCTCTCATCATTGCCAGCCTGAGTTTTTCTCCCATCTGTTGGCGTGTCCTCACATGTGGCTACACTCAAACTAGTGAATCACACGTCTCCTTGTGAAAACAATTTCAGGCACATTCATCTTCAGACACTATCGAACCTTTGGGGTGTCACTGCAGAATTTTGCACCGTGACTATAGAATGCATGTCACCTCAGGTCTTTGGCACTCCCATTTCTGCTTTAGCTCAGTATACAACAATACCTCACCCTCAAATGTTTTTGGAGATAGGCTCCAACAATGTTTGAAACACTTCCATCCTTTCTTGTTGCTCCTAATATGGCTACGGTGAAACCACATTTATGAATTAGTAAAGGGAGTCATCTATTGCTTCCTCACTTTGTGGTTCTTTTTCTGGTTTCCATCTCAACTTTTGTTTCATGTGCTGCTCACTTATTCTCTTTCCACGTTCTGTTTCGGTCTTGGTCTGTGATCAAAGATTCTTCTCCTTGATAATAGCTGAAGGTTTGCATGTGTTGAGAAAAATGTAGTTATGGCGTTTTTTTCCTCCCATTCTACTTTTTCTTTCATTAAAGAGTAAAAGCGTGCACATGCTTACACTGAAATCTAAAATGTGCATACATGTGTGGAGGTTTTAATATGTAAAAAAGCATCCACACTTGCTTAACACAATCATTCAATCATTCACATCTAAAGACATGGCACTTAACTTGTAAGGGGTAGATGATAATGAGAGGTCTTCTGTTATCACATCTACACATATTCTTCCTTGTGAATCCACCCACACAGCCTCATTAGAACTGGTGTCTCTATCTCTGCACCTTTGTCCTACAAAGTCTCATGATAACTCACATATGTTTTCCACTAATAAGCAAAAGAGACAGAAAGGGGCAAAATAGCTTGATAATATTTTTTGCTAATCTTTACTTACATTTCTTTATCTCAGTGCCAGCAGTGTTGCAATAATCGCTCTTAAAAAGCTGGATAAGTTACAGTGAGTTCCTGTGTTAGCTAATACTATTAATGATAATCAGCGCTAATGCATTTTTAGCTCGGTCCAACAGTGTGTGACTGCAGCACACCGCTCTCATTCACTGCCTCTGTGTTTCTCATCCTGATTTGCTGCTACCGGGGATTAATGAGCCAAAGTGAGGAGGAGATCAGAGTGGGAAAGAAAGCCGGGAGAAAGGGAGACAGTTAAAAAAAGGGCAAGGGAGATGAATAATAAATGTTCCATACTTGAATCCATTTTTAAAAGGAAGATTAGAGGAGTCTGGATGCAAGCTGGGATGCTCACATGACTCAAGCAAGGGAGGCCCGCTTGTTTCTAGGTCATCTCCATTAGGCATCTCAAGCTGGAACATCAAAGTGTTTCAGTTTTTTATACCGTAATTGCCTACATTGTTATTTAACTTTCTATAGATTATTTTCTTATTTAGCTTTTTCTTTTATTAAAATAACAATGTGTTATGTGTTTGTATTATCCAAAATATTTTTTGTACATTTTTGAGTTATCTCATACAAATATTGGTCTTTAAATTGTCTTTGTGTTTGTTTGTGTGTTGGGCTATTGGTTCTTGATGCTGCATCTGTGCAAGTGTCATTGAGAAGTGAGATTTGAAGGATATAAAGTGAAATGAGGCCAAATCCATTTTTAAATGTTGGACATACTCCTATCCCTAGACTGGTAAATTGATGCTGCAGGGAACAGTGCATCAGATATTCTTTCAATAAACCAAAGGCATTAGTTACAGTAATTCTTAAATCTTTAATCTTAAATTCTTAGTTCTTAAATCCTGTGTAACACACAGTTGTTTGCTTCACACCTTGATGTAAACAGATACATCAAAAGCCCTGATGTGGTGTAAGAAGTGAATTGTCTTAGAGAAAACTTATTATTCACTGTTTTATAGTTGTTAAGGGAGCTTTGAAAGGCGTAATGCATGAGATTACACCAATCTAAACATTGTACTTTTAAAAAAAAATAGATTTACTGTAACTGAGAAATAATTTAATTTGGAAGATTCTAACCAAACACAGCTTGTTTGTTTGAAGTGTACCCTTAAAGAAAATTGAGTTTGAAGGTCTTGCTATCATCCTCCTTGCCCCACAAGAGGTTGCCATCACAGCGCACCATTGTGGGACACCGACAGCAACACAGCGACCGCCTCGCATGGAAAACAGTTTTATTTTTATTTTTTACAACAGTATGACAATCACAGAGACGGAAGTGTTTCAGTTGATGGGGGAAAACAACATTGTATTTCAGGATGTTAGCCATTGTTTTGACAACCGCCAAATCCTGCCGTTTGCTCAGCAGCACAACAGCACGCTGGCCTCTGTCCAGGAGAGCGATCACACTGAGAATATTGGATCCCAGCAGCTAATGTGGGGTCTCATCAGCTCGTGCAATTGCATTAATCACCTCCACTTCACTATTTTTGGACAATTCACTTAAATTCACTTTATTTAAATAGTGCCAAGTCACAACAGAAGTCATCTCAGGGCACATGCAAAACCCTAAGGGGAAAAAAAAAGTTCTCCTCAGATCTTGTATTAATGAGCTCTCATAGCACTGAGGAGAACAAAATGACATCACTTTGGTCTCGCAACTGCGTCAGAGAGCAGATTTCTTCATTCCTTGCAAAGTCAGCTTGAGGCCCAGAAATGATCAGAGCATTTTAAAATTCAATTCAGTTTATTTGTATAGCGCCAAGTCATAACACGTCTTCTCAGGGCACTGAACAGAAGCATTCACATACATTAAAAAAAATCCATGTTATCCATATTATCCATGCTGCTGGTTATTTTATGCTGCTGTATTCATTGATACCCATTTGCTCACCACAGACTCATGTTCGGGCTGCTGTTGATATGCCAAAATTGTTTTACATTATTAATGTTTTAACATGAATCTTGGATCTTTTTAGCATACTGTTTGGTATTAGTTTAGTGAATATCTTGGTGTACATCTTAGATCTTTATGTACTGTTTCATTTTATACTTTATATTGTTGCTATTATTTGGGTGTAACTGTGACCCTGTGTACATAATTTCCTTCCACCTCATGTACCACATGTGAAGTGAATGGCAATCAACTTAACTTGAACTTGAACTTGAAAAGCCAATTATTAGTAGTAAAAGTTCTTTATCTAAGGAAGCGAGCAGATTGTGTTGAATCTTGACTTTGTTCCAGTCTTCCATCTTGAGCAAGCACGAAGGTGACAGTGGAAAGGAAAAAAAACCCCTCCCTTTTAACAGGAAGAAACCTCCAGAAGAACCAGGCTCAGGACGAGTGGCCATCTGCTTCAACCGGCTGGGTTTGAGAGGACAGGAACGAGGAACAAACACGGAATGACAGGTCCAGGTGTACTTTCTGTTTGAAGAAAGACATAAAAATACATGTTGAGGATAGAAATAATTACAAATACAGAGTAAAGCAAGTGAAGACAGCAGCAGAGTGAGGAAATGTGGTCAGTTTGTCCTCCAGCAGTCTAAGCCTATAGCAGCATAACTAAGGGATAGCTCAGGAAACCCAAGCCAATCCTAACTATATGATATATCAAAAAGGAAAGTCTTAAGCCCAGTCTTCAAACTGGACAATGTGTCAGCCTCATGGATAGTACGGTAACTGGAAGTTAGTTCCACAAGAGAGGAGCATAATAACTGAAATATCTTCCACATATTTTGCTTTTGGAAACTCTAAGAACCACAAGTAAACCAGCAGTCTGAGAGCAAAGTGCTCTGTTAGTAAAATATGGAACAAAATATATGTAATATAAGATGGAGCTAGGTTGCTGAGAGCTTTGTAGGTTAGGTGTATCCCAGATGTGATGGGTTAAATGCAGAGAGCCAATTTCATCTTTGTATGGGAACATGCAATGATGACAGCACATAGCACTTTATTATTATTATTATTGTTATTATTGGATAAATACAGGTCTATGGCAATTGCCCGAATAAGCAAGTTTCAGACAAGTTTCATTAAATTATCTTGAGCGGTTTAGAAATTATGGGTGGAACAAGAGAATGTTTATGGACAAACAGATGAACATAGACTACTGTAATTTATCCAGCTTTGACAGGCATATAAAAACAAAATAAATAAAAGAAAATATTATATTTCATCATGTATTTTTTCTTCACATATTAAAAAAAAACTGTCAAATGATAATGAAAATGAAGTGCATATGTCAGTCATGTGTATTTGCATATTCCCTGTATCACATCTGAAACATTCAGATCGACAGGAGGCCTTCAAACCTAGTTCATTCATCACTGGTAGCAGTAGTCTCCACACCATCCTGGACATCTACCACAGCCGTTGTCTGCGTAAAGCATGCAGCATCATTAAAGACCACACCCACCCTGCATAAGAACTCTTCTGTCTACTACTCTCATTCAGACAATACAGGAGTCTGCCATCACACACAAAAAGACCCAGAGACAGCTATTACCAACAAGCTGTCAGATTACTGAACGTTTTACAATAATACTGAAATATTATATGTCACTACCCTAATTAAATTAATCTCAATGTTACTCACTACCTGTGCATTAACCGATCACACAGACTGTGTGTTAGTTATGTGCAATATATATCATGTGCATTTAAGCTAATATTACTACCTGTGAAATACTTATGCATATGAATTCATCCTACTTGCACAGTTATATTCTACCATGTTGTTGTTTACTATTTTCCCTTTGGCCCTTGTAAAATATTACATTACTTATTCACTTTTTAGTACAGTACTTTGTTTTGTACCCTTATTGCATGCTTTATAATGTTTCTTGTTTGTTTGTTTGTTTTTAGCAAGTTGAATCGGTTCTTCTCATCCTAAACATGTCACTGCATTTTTGACATTGTGCTAACCTGCATATGACAAATAACCAACATAATATAACATTTCTGTATTTATGCGGCTCAGACGAATTAGTGGAAATAGCACACACTTTGACTAAACTTCTATTATCTTGCATAGGAACTAAAATTGGCGGTTATTAAAACATTTCAAAGCCTCCACCATAAAAAAAAATAAAAATGGTGATCATGTTCTTGCCTGTGTCTGTATTTGTATTTGTCTGCAAACTATTTCATGAACCACTGAAATGATTTTAATGACTTTCTCAGACAGTAATCATTTGATGTACGTCTACAGCTGGTTATGTTTTGATGTCAATACAATTTCAAGATGGCTGCCATAGCTAATCAAACATTGTAAACGCCTGAATGGTTATAATTTTGCCATTTTCAGAAATACTGAGCTTCAATTTGGTTTAGACGTAGCTTAAATTGACTTCCAGCACATACTTTCAGCACTAATAAAGTAGTCATAAATACTTTTGCTGGAAAGCAGCCAGCAATATGTGATCTTAAAATAAAAAGTATGTTCACTTCACTATTACATTTAAAATCTTTTCATGTGCAAGTTATGACTACAAAACTCAAGGGTCCAACAAATAGTTTTTAACTCAAGCTGTGTGGCTTGACTTAAAATGAACAAATCAGGAACTGTGCCCGTTTATAAATCAGTGTATTCTGAACAGGAAAAAAAAAGTCTCTGTTGCATCACATCCAAAAGCAAACGGAAATACATTTATCCATTTTTGTGTTGATCAGACAGAAACCAGAAGGATCTACAATTATATCTGGAACTTCACAGAACTGATTATGAAAATCGTGATTTGCCAAACAGTTGCATGGCATCTTTACTGTGCTGATGCAAAAAGAACAACAAACTGAATGAAGGCCCCACAGGCTGCTCCTAAACTCAGTGACTTTCATTACAATGTGTGTCTATTGATTCTGTCAGGTTTAGCTTCACTGTTATTGAACAACAAACGTGTGCCTATAGAAAAGGAAATACTGCTTTAAGAGTGTTTACCCAGTTTATTAAAAAAGACGTTTTGTTTTTTAACTCATTTGCTTCTCATCTTATAGGTGAACACAGACACAAACATCTGTCTGTGCACTCCACTTAGCCATGCGGCTCACAAGCTGCCTCTTTCTTTCTGTCGACAGATGCAGAGTAGCATACTAGTTTCAGCAAGATTTTTTTTTCTTTGAAAACTTCATTGAATGTGACAGATTTAGAAAAGCTTTCTGCGCAAGCTTTTTTTTTTTTTTTTTTGTGAACCTATATCTTGGAAGTGGCATTTAAAAACAACCTGATCTCATTGTTATCCCTGCTCTGTCATCCACATCTGTGAAATTCTTCTTCTCCCTACATCTGTTCATTTCCCATTACTCCCTCTTCCATTTCACTTACTGTCATCCTCTCATCAGTTCTGTATCTCCCTCCTCTGCCATTCATTACTTTTTCCTGTGATGCATATGCAATGGTAGTTTCTCGTCCTCCGTTCCAATGGGAGGAAGGTAAAGCAACAAAGAGCTACACTGTGGACGCTGTGATTCACAGCGTGAGCTTATTCACTCACATTTAATCTTCTAAATTGTCACCGACAATCATTCCCAATTTCCTCAGTCTCGAGGCTGACAGCACCAGGAAAACGAGGCTGAATCTTTATGCATACTGTTAAGGACATTACAAGAATGCAGTGCGGTTCAGTTTCTTATCCTCCCAATTTAATCCAGCTGCATTGTATCTAATATTTATTTTTTTCCACGTAAGGGATGTAGTGAGATAACGTAAAATCTCAAAATAAATAGTTGATCACCCTAATTAAACAATTAATTTAAGTCCTTTGTCCTATCAACCCCCAGCTGGTTAAGGCAGATGGCTGCTCTGCCTGGTTCGAGAAGGTTCTGTTGCACACCAATAAGTGCATGATCAGGGTCAGCAATTGTGTGCAAGTGAAATTCTGACCTAATTTGTCGGCTTCCACAGCAAGACAGCTGTACGCCTCCAGTATTATTCTGATTGCACTGAATGGCTCACTTTTTGGAATAAACTGTTTTATTTATTTATTTATTTATTTATTTATTTATTTATTTATTTATTTATTTATTTATTTATTTATTTATTTATTTATTTTTACCTTAATTTATACATGTGGTCTCATTCAGTCACAAGGACTCGTTTTCAAAAGAGACGTGTTTTTGACAAAATCATATAAAGCAATTAAAACAACCCAATGCAATAAAAAAGTATACATGTAATTGAAAGCTGAATGAGTTATTTACTTATTTTATTAATTATAGAAATTTTTGTTTGAATTCTAATTAGATAAATAAGGAGCATATTTAATAAGATATTTTCTTCATCTGCTACCTTTCATTTTATATATATATATTTTTTTCTTTTCCAATTACATACATGCAATTGTTGTATTACATTATTGTATAAAATGAATAAATAAATAAATAAAATATAAATAAAATAATAAAATCAAAGTGTCATATCAAGGTAACACAAGCACAAATTGGCATCGTTTTTTTTTCTGATGATCTTATCAAATGTTTAGAATCTTAAAAAAAAAAAAAAATCAAAGTGGATGTTAGTTATTTTTACTTTATCATGCTGAGGCCCCCCCGTCTTGTCTGCACAGAGTCGGACTAGTTATGGCCCGGTTCTGTACAGATGAGAAGGTCCCAGATGCTCTGAGTGAGCTTTCCAGGGTCACTACTCAATAAGGAGTCATTTTTATTTTGCTGGCTTCCATCACGTAGATAGATTTGTGCTTTTGTCCATTTTTCATTAATCATAAACGGATAAGACCAATGACATCACACATATACTGATACACTCTGAGAGGCTGTGCCTGTCCCAGATGTGGAAACAGAGCCAAGGGCCAATATGAGCTGGGGCGATCTGTCGCATGGGGCCTCCGCTTCCAGGTTAAGATGAGTCTGATGGATGCCTCAGAGCTGAACCTGTAACTTTTTTCCAGGCTTATGGACATTAAACTGGTAAACTGAAATTATATATCTTGATTTATTTTTGAGTTAGAGCGGGTTTCCTGGCTATCTGGGAATAAAAGAACCAGATGTCCGTGGTGGGGAGTTGGATCGGTTTCAAGGACGAACCCGATCTGGATTCTTCATGGACAACTTCAGATCTTAATGCAAGGTGGTCCAGGTTCCAGGAATGACATTTTAATTAAAATGTGACTTCATTCGATTGAAATCGTTTAACTCAATTGACTTTTAGCAATTGGATTTGCGTGTTTTCATTGTAAAGCGTCCTAAGATGATTATTTATTTTTTTTTTTGTGGAGATATTCTGGTAAATAATCTGAACTGAATTTTATTAAACTCTTGTAGCTGCTAAATCATTAACCATGTGGCATGATCCTACAGATACTATTAGTAATGCATCACCTTTCAATTTAAAATGGCTTAAAATGTATAGATTTTTTTAATACCTTTGCAATGCTATTCTGTTTCTCAGAAAGGTAGACCAAGAAGAGAAAAAGCATCTTGCATCTAGCATACAGTCAGCAGTGTTCTTCAAGAATGCTCAGAGTTAAGAGGAGAAGGAATGCATTCACTGGGCTTATCTGACTTAGTTGCCATTATCAGCAAGCAGAGAGCATCCGGTCCCACTGTAATCACACAGGCATCCTCACTAGTTGGAATTGCTAATGGAGTTTCAGGTGTCTGATTTACAGCCCTCTCTCCCTACGATAAAGCCTTCTCCTAATGTTATGCAGTTCTGGTCTCCTGGGATAGCATTAAGTGTTGAGAATGTCAAATGGGAGTGTGAATGCCCATAACTAAAGCTAATTAGCAAGGTCATTTGTTGCCACTGTATGTGTGTGTTACTGAGTGCTGAATATTGAACCTGAGTTTAAAATGCATGCCCTGGCGAAAATGGTCTTTTTAAGCAGTGTGATGTAATGTTTGGGTTGACGTGACAAAATAAAAGCGCTGAAGGTGTGTGTTTAAAAATACAATGATTGGTGTTCTCCGTCCTTCTCTGCTCCTGGAGGTCACCGGTTGGAAACGGGGCGATGTCAACATACGACTGCAAGTGTAACCTACTAAAAGCAAAATGCTCATGTCAAGGGTACTTAGTGCACGCCTATTTTCTGAAATTTATGAGAAGGAAATAACTTGATATTGACATGGTGTGGCATAACATTCCCCCTGACCGATCCCCCTTGACCATCAATCACTGAGATAGCTCATTCATCAAGTGGCCCCTCTGGTCCGACCCCCTTGTGACACACAAACGTTTTTCCAATTTAAAATCTGATATTGATGGAACGCTGTGTCCTGCTGCAGCCTCTGAGCTTTGCTGGGGCCAGTAAACCTGTCCATGCTGGCTCTCTTACCCTGCGCCTGCAGGAAAATTCAAACAAGCCTATTTTCATGTGCAATGATTGCGGCTATACCCAGATGTAAGGACTGAAGAGAACAGATACCAAGACTCCAATAAGGTTTGCAGTGTTTCTTTACAAAGTGACAATTGTTTTTAAAATTGAGGCAACATTTGTGGGCCTTGTCATTGACGAGAATCTATCATGGAAACAACGCATACATTCTGTTAAAACGAAGATATCCAAATCTATTGCAATATTTTATAGAGTCAGATATCTTCTAAACGTCAAAGCACTGTATTTGCTGTATAATTCAATTTTTTTGCCACATTTGATTTATTGCATTAATGTCTGGGGAAGGGCGTGCAAATCAATCACAATGCCTATTTTTATTTTACAGTAAAGAATTGTAAGAATTATAACAAGAAAACATTAATGTCACCCATCAAATGAATTATTTTTTCAAATGAAGGTTCTGAAGTTCTACAAATTGGTGGACTATAACATTTTGTCAATTATGTATAGAGCTCAAAAAAACACATTACCGCCAAAGATCCAGTTGTATTTTGTGAAAAGATCAAGCTGCTACAGTCTCAAAGGGCAAGATATGTTTGTAAAACCGAAGTTTAGAACTAGCTTGAAGGGAAGAACTACCTTAATTCAAGGAGTACAATTATGGAATAATTTAATGACAGATGTTAAGGAAGCTAAATCAATCCTTGTATTTAAGAAAATGGTTAAAGACAAATTGTTAAACAAATATAAATGAATGTATTTAATGAGTAATATGTGTGAACTGAAAATTGAATGAGTTATTTACTTATTTTGTTTTTGTTAAAAATTTGTTTGAATATTTATTAGACAAAAAGGAGCATATCTAATAAGATATTTTCTTCATCTGCTACCTTTCATTTTATACTTTTTTTTTTTAGTTGTTTCTTATTATACATGTTAAATGTATCTCATCGTTATAAAATGAATAAAGATAAATCTCGTAAATCTCGTAATTATCATTTATCATGCGATTAATTGATTTACTGTTTATTGCGGCAATCCACAAGATTGAAAGATCACCATATAAAACATTATTCTAAAGCTGTCCAATGTATCTAAACAAAGTTTGACAGACTAGAAACAAACAGAAACTTAATTATAAAAGAGAAAAGCTTGACAGCTCTTTGATAACCCTGCAGTGTCTCTCCTCAGCAAACAAATGAGCTTTTAAAAAGCCTCTCGTGTCTAATTTTCAGCTCTTAAAGTCTTTGATGATCGTCATGCTACTGTCCTCCCCACCTCTATTCTCATCGCTATAGGCTCCAATTAGAGACCCAAAATGGTGCTTTTCTTACGTTTTAGAGGCACTCTTCCTCTGTGTATGACATCAGATCATCTCTGCATCTGTTCTTTTGCTGCTTTAGATAGCAAAGGTTATAAAATATGAGCAACAGAAGCTTTTGATGTGCGCATATTTCTAACTTGTGCAAAAATAAAGTAAAAATGAGATTGAGGAGGTAAAAGTATAAAGTTCTTTTACTGTATTATGCATCGATAGAGACATAAAAGCTGCAGTTTTACCTCAGGGTTACCTTTGGTGAACTCCCAAGCCTCAGTTTCACGTTATCTTTTTTCTATGAACCTAATCTGCTTCCAGACCTCCCTCCTTCCCCCGTCCTGACCTCGGTGAGCTCTGAGAAGCACTTTAGCTTCATCTCTGTGGACGGTGGCTGCATTGATTCTTCCATCTGTGCTGGACTGTTGGCCGAGCTGCAGTTATAGCAGGGATGCACGCCCCCGACAAGACGGATCTCTGCTACCAAGAAGCCTCGAGACATTTCAAAAGCACTTCTTCATCTTGAATCTGACGGCCTTTCTTCCACCTCCACCCTCCCTGCCTGCCTCCTTGTCAGCCCGCTCTGCTTTTAAACTACAGCACCAGGAATCTTCCACCTTTGTCCTTGTGTTGGTAAAGACACGGTCAAAGAGCTGCTGATCAGTTTTCTGTATTCAGTTCAAAGTTGGCTCCTCACCTGCATTTCACCAAATCGATAATACGACATCTTGTACATGAGGCAGTTGAGTAGAGTCGGTGAACCCGCCTTGTCCACTCTGAACTCTCCCTGAGGAGTGAAGTAGTCGCTCTCCTGAAGGGGCCAACACAAAGAAAGGTAAACAGGTAAATGGACAAAATTATTTTGTCAGAGAATAAAAATAAGTTTGCAGTAAAAACAAACAAATATCTGAAACAAAGAAATAAACGTAAAGGTCCGAAGAATTAAATATTTAATTTTACCACATGGATCACACCAAAACTGTATATTCCATTATCATGTGTGTTTTGGTTTATATCACTTCTTTGCACCTGTTGAGTGAAGAAAAATCTGTTTGCAGCATCAATGGACCTTAAACTCTGATTTGTAATTAATAATAAACTATTTTACTAATTGGACTTGGAAAACTACCGTATTTTTCAGCCTATAAGTTGCAGTTCTTTTACATAATTTACATGCCATGCAACTTATACGCCGAAGAAACATATTTATGGATTTTTTCCCCCTTATATTTATAAACCAATTTTTGGCTGAGATATTTCATTCATTCATTTTGACTGAAAAGAAAAATTGGGCAGTACCACTTTCAGCCACTTGATGGCAGCAGAGTAGTAATAGCAATATGGCATGCCGTTGTAGCATGTAAACGTGACCAATGAAGTGCATTTATTAAGTAAAAGTTCAACTGAGACACACCTTTACTATAAAGTTAAGCAAACAATTGATTTTAGGTAGCTATCTTGTTAAAATTCGAAGAAATGGACATCTAGTCGCCCTCTGCGTGTTCATCACAATTTAAAACGAGCTTATTGCAAAATATGTTCTATAAAATGAGTGTTTTGCTATTGATGATATAAATAGTGTTTAAATAATTGTATATCTTTAAATATCATGTAAAGTGGAAACAAGTTGTCTCGTTTTGGTATTTTGACAGTTAATTTATTGTATGAAAGGGGCAGGACATTATAAGATAGTGTATCTTCTACCTGCTCCTTTTCGAACAGAAAACATAAAATTTGCATGTCACTTGGGCATAATTATTTTTATTAACTTTTTTTTTTTTTAGTTTGTGTTATCCTATTTTATTTCATTTTCTTTCTTGATAGTCTTTTCTGTCTGTTGAAATAAAAAATAAATAAATAAATGTTTCCGTGTATCAACTTTTGAAATGCAGCTTATTTGACTGTCAAAGTGCATTTATTAAGGAAAAGTTAGACTGAGACACACCTTTGCTGTAATTTTGAGCAAACAAATAATTGTTTTAAGTGTTAACCTTGTTAAAGTCCTCCAGTGCAGGCTCCCACGGCCTCCATTCGACAGTCAACCGATGTTTGGCACAACACCTGCCCACATTTCCGGGTTGTCAGCGGTGACGCATAATAGATGCAACGTATTTATGGATTTTTCTACTTTACTAGACTAATATGGACTGATGCTACATATAGGGCGGAGCGACATGTATGGTGGAAAATACGGTAGTAGAGTAACCCTGAGTGAGACTGTTAGTTTTCATGAAGACGTGTGTGATTCACTCTGTGTTGAACAATAAGATAAAGTCTGTAAGACGTCATCTGGTGATTGAACCTTAATCTACAACCAGAGCTGCACATCTCAGTAGCTGGGTGCTGCCACTCATGTTACAACGTGAACACCCGTGGCTTATACACAGGCTTACATTCGTGTGTGTGCTCTATAGACCGGCAATTACAATAGGTGTCTTATGCAGTTTATTCTTCTGTTTGTATAAAAGCAGAATGAAAGCACATCGTTTTTACTTTATTTGAAGTAGCCAGCACATCACGATGTAAACTGAAGCCTGATAAAGTCTACACAAGTGATGCAACAAAGAGGCTTGCTGATTCAGACAGCATCAAAGCCACGACGGCCCTGATTGCACGTCTGCTGCGTGAGCTGCTTCACTGCGTGGACGAGTGCGCCTCCTAACTTGACTCTGTCGAGTAATTCATGAAGCCTGAAGCTCGTCCTGCAGGTCTCTCACTCACCCTGATGTCTTTGGGATGCTCCCCCTCCGCTATCCTCACCATCCACAGGAACTTGTTTATATCGTCCCCCGAGTAGCCGATGACTCCTCCGAAAATGATCAGCACGTAGTCCACATCCAGCGACCTCATGATTTCATAAGCCGCGCTCTCATTGGATGACATGGCCTTCCCCACCTAACAGCAACGACAAAACTTTTAATAACGTTTCCTGCTATAAGGAGCAGCGCAGCACAGACAGTAAGGCGAATTATTAAACAGAAATACATCATGTATTCTCTGTAATTATATTTCCTGTGGAGTCACGCTGCAGAGACGACGCGCAGCAGGTAGGAAGAGAGAGAGAAAAGGCTACAGGGCTTCAAGACTATAAGACAAAAAAACATTTGTCTACGGATGACAGCACGGAGAAAGAAAAACAAATCAAACCCACAAAATCTGACAATTAACTGATATTCCCCTACAGTGAAAATTCAGCTGGAAAAGTTTAAACAAATGGGATTATCAGGCTCGTGGGAGGGAGCGGTGTTACACAATGTGGCAATTACGCACACAACTCACAAAGGAGCCGGCTCATCACCCAGCTGCTGCACCCGTTTCTCTGGATTCATGAAAACAGATCTTACCAGTGCTATGTGGCTGTTGTTCCACGTGTTGTTGTCCACCAGAGTGGTTCTGTTGGCCATGCCGGCGATTTGGTAACCGTAGTCCCACCAGGACATGACGCGGGCGTGCTCGTCCGTGTTCTGCCTCAACCAGTAATAAGCTTCCCTGAAGTCATCCAGGATGTTGCGCGACCTTTAAAAAAGTCGATAATCACAACATCAGACATGTCTGCAGCAGAGTCGGGTCCGTTTCAAGCAGACGGGCCTCACACACCGACAGCATCTCTGGATCGAACACCGAGCAGAGGTCACCGAGCCAAACTGCATTCTTGATTCAGCGTATGTTTATGTCTGATATTAAATTAGAAATTGAAGCTCACAGCTACAGTTTAGACGTAGCTCATCTTCTGCACAGTGAGCAGTCCGTCAGTTCGGCTCATCTTTTTATTATCGACAGGAGAATAAAAAATAAATAAAAAAAAGACAGCATCTGGCTGAGTGTGTAAATGTACACATTTAAAAAGGTGGAAGCTGCTACATTATAACTCTGCAAACTGACGGCAACAGAGGAACAAGAAAAACTAGCCAACGAGAAACGTTGAACTAGAGGCATCGTTTTTCCTGCAAAAATGCTGTGTAAATGCTTATAGCTGAAGAAAAACAGCTGAAATTAACTTAAAAAAATGCTGAAATGTAGCTGAAATGGAAGAACAAGCCTGAATGAGCAGAAGAAAGCAGAAACAACACATAGTTGCTGAAATATGTTTAAATAAGCAGAAATAAGGACAAAATTTAAGAAAGTAGCTTAAAAAATGTTGAAATTAGCAACAACAACAAAAAAATTTGTCTGAAAAGTAGCTGGAAGACAGAAAGAAGCTGAAACTACCAAAATGAAGTGGAAAGAGCAAAAATTAGCTTAAAATTTTTTTTGGAATTTACTGACAAAGCTAAAATTTGCATAAAAACAGCTAAGTAGCAGAAATGGCTGAAACTAGCTTAATTAAGCTGAAAGGAGCATAAAGAAGTTAATTAGGCTGAAAATAGCAGAAGCAGAAATTACCATGACAGTTTATCTGAAAACAGCTTAAATTAGCTACATAAGATGAAAAGGTAGCTGAAACGGTAGAACAAGCTTAAATTAGTAAAAGAAAGCAGAAAGAACATGTTTGTCCAGTTAAGCTGAAAAAAGCTGAAATTACCAACAACAAAAATGTCTGAAAAGTAGTTGGAAGGCAGAAAGAAGCTGAAACTACCAAAATGAAGTGGAAAGAGCAAAAATTAGCTTGAAAATTTTTGGAATTTGCTGACAAAGCTAAAATTTGCATTAAAAACAGCTAAGTAGCAGAAATAGCTGAAACTAGCTTAATTAATCTGAAAGGAGCATAAAGAGGTTAATTAGGCGGAAAGTAGCAGAAGCAGAAATTACCATGACAATTTATCTGAAAACAGCTTAAATTAGCTACAAAATGATAAAAAGGTAGCTGAAAAGGTAGAACAAGCTTAAATTAGTAGAAGAAAGCAGAAAGAACACGTTTGTCCAATTAGACTGAAAAAGGCAGAATTTATCTGAAAAAAGCTGAACTTGGTAACCCCCCACCCAAAAAAAACAGCTAAAAAAACAGCTAAAAAAAGGCAGAAAGAAGCCTAAATTACCCGAAGAAAGTGGAGCGAGCACATTTTTGATGAATTAGGTAGAAAAAAGTTGAAATGAGTGCAAAAAATTTTGAATTAGCTGAAAAGGCTAAAATTAGCATAAAACTGCTAAATTGCTAAAATAGTAGAAAAAGCTCAAGTTTGCAGAAATAAGCTGAGAGGAGAATAAACTGAAATTAGCAGAAAGAAGCTGAAGCAGAACAAAATATGAAAGGAGCAGTAAAATGCAGATGTAAAGATCTGAAGTAAAATGCGCTCAACTCATTTTCTATGAGGAAAAAAAAGTTGCTTGTCTTTTCAGCTGGCAGTTTTAAATATGTGCAAAAGTTTCAGCATCATACTTTACACAATGTGTCATTTATTGATGTAACATTATCCAACAACAGCAACATGAACTACAACAAAAACAAAACTGTCTACATGTAAAAAACAGTTCTGGATCAGTGCATCTGTTTCCTGCAGTAGCTATTAATATTTTAGGTGAGAAGAAATCAGAACAGGCTGAAGTGAAGCAAAGTAAAGATTGTGACATTAAATCAGGTTCAGAAGAATTAAGCCTAGGATTTAACTACAAGTACAGTAATTAGATTACACGTTTGTGTATTTTATATTTATACAAGAGAACATTGACAGTCAAGCTGCTCCCACTGTCTGAGAACAGACTATAATATCATAAATAAATGTATGAGAACTTGTGGCGCTGACGTTTAGCCTTCAATATTTCCTCCCGCTGCATTAAAAGAATTATTACGCCCGCAAAGCGTCTCAGGGAAAATATTATATTAGATTTTTATAAACTCAGATGGTTGCTCGTAACCCAGAGAAACCATGTAACAATAGACTCTGCGCTTACAGCTTCCAATTTTTCAATAAGCTGCATGAAACATGCATGTAACCTGCAGCAGTCCTGCATGCACACGTATGATCTGCATGAAACGTGAAGGAATCAATCCTCCTGCATTATGGATCATCAGTTTTTCTTATTCAATCATCTAGGAGCACTGTGATGAGTGGAGCTCTTACCCGTCGTGGTTGTATGACGCCAGCACCACGCTGGGGCTGGAGTAGGCGTTGCTGGTGACCCACGTGCAGTGCACGGCGAACATCATGAGCAGCATCAGCATCAGCATGGTAACTATAGACTTGATGTTTGGACCCAGACCCTCCTCTGCCTTCTCCTGCTCGGACACGTGCTTACGCACCTTACCGGCCTGCAGAGGGAGACATGCCCCGTTACAAGTGGAGGAAAACCACCCCCAGCCCCAGAACATGAATTATTGAGTGGAATCAATCATTAATCCAAATAAATGAGGAAAAGTCTTTGGGAGCAGCTGCAACCGTCTTTTGTGCTGCGTGGAGAAGAGTCGCGGTGAAACGTGAGATGAACCCTGAGATGACTTGATTTTATTTTTCAGAAGCAGAAAATGACTGAAGTAAAAAATATAATAAATCACTGAAGTCAGCCGAGACCATAGTTCTGGTTCAAAATCAGCTAAATGAGTTAAGATTAGCCAAAAGTGACATGTTCATCTGAAACGTTCACAAAAACAAGGATTATAATTTCTAATATTATTACAGCAACATGACTGAAGTCAGCTGCACACGAAATGAAATTAAAAACGTTGAAATCATTACAAAGCTGTGAGTCTGAATATTAGATTTTATTATTTAGCATTTCGTGTGATAAAGCTTTGTGTCATCCATGTTGATTAAATGAGATGTTTCTCTTTTAGAAGAAAGAGCCCATTATCCTCGTTACATGTAGATTTAATTCAATTCAGTTTATTTATAAAACACCACGTCACAACAGAAGTGGTCTCAGGGCACTGAACAGAAACATTTATACAAAGTAATTTGATAATGTTAATTATCCCCTGAACAAATAAAACTTCATGTGTTTAATGCGTGTCTGGCTTTTTTTGTCCTTCAAATTTGTGTTTTCTGCTTCTTTTTAATTTTATTATTATTATTATTTTTTTTTTATTTCATACGTTTGTTTTTTTCTGTATAATTAGAAAATGAGGGAAAAATACACCCCCCCCCCCAAACCCCCGGATTAATTAATTAATTAATTCATAAAAAGAGACTGAAAGAAAGAAGATAAGGAAAGAAGGAAAGAATCAAAGAAAGAAAAATAGGGAGGAAAGAAAGGAAAGAAGCAAGAATCTATCCATCTCTCTATTCATCTATTCATTCATTCATCCATCCATTCATCCATCCATATCTCAATTCATCTATATCTCCATCCATCCATTTAGCCATCTATCTATCTATCTATCCATCCCTCCATCTCTCTCCATCCATCCATCCCTCCATCTCTCTCTCTATTCATCTATCTCTCCATCCATCCATCCATCCATCTCTCTCTCTATTCATCTATCTCTCCATCCATCCATCCATCCATCCCTCCATCTCTCTCTATTC
>JARVGS010001636.1:5389577-5406306 GCA_031762315.1 Hypsolebias antenori | reverse complement strand
TGTTTCATGTTGCTGCTGATCTGTTTCATGTTGCTGCTGATCTGTTTCATGTTGCTACTGATCTGTTTCATGTTGCTATGTTCATTCGTGCTCATCTGCTCACACAGACTCTTGTTCATGCTGCTGTTCTGCATATTGTTTTTATGCTGTTAGTGCTTAGTGTTTTTTAGTTAACTTTTTTAGTTGATATCTTAGATCTTATTACTGTTTTTCTTTTACATTTCAATACTTTGTTGGATGTAACTGGAACCCTGCGTACACAATTTCATTCCACCACATGTCCCACATGTGGTACAAATGACAATTAAAGAACCTTGAATCTTGAATGTTGTATGTCAAATGCACTGCTAATTTGGATTTTATGTGTTTTCTTATAGATTCTGGTGAACTCCGTGAGCTCCAACCGTCCAGCAGTTCTGTATGAGAAGGTGACCATCAGTGAGAGTGGAAGCCCCTTACTGCGAGACATGCTGTTCAGTCCAGACCAGCAGCACATCTACACACTGACTGACAGACAGGTATGTTCATTGGTGATTATGCAATCATATACCTCAAACTAGTCTCAATGTCAGCTTTCCAGAGCAGACCTCACCCCATTAGTCAATATTTGTGTACATTTTAACCTGCCAAGCTGCTGCCTAACACGTTCCCAGTCAATTTAATTGCACAAAATCACACGAGCTACATGGTACCACCCTGACAGCTCACGTATATCAAGACATTACACACGTTCAGGGACATACAGGGAGTGGCACAGGTCACATGTGGTGTGTGTGTGTGTTTATATGGTCATTAGGAGCCACACAGTTTGTGAAGGTTGCTCTACTTTAATGGTGAGACGAATGAAGGAAGAGAGTGGGGAAGTGGAGGAGAGCATGTTGCATCTCTGTCGCTCCCCAGGCCCAGCTGCTCCCCTCGTTTTTCTGTCTCATTAGTGCGGTGAGTGAAGGAAGCAGAGAAAGAGGGAGGGGCAAGAAAGGAAAGTTGGGTTGTACATCTTAGGAACATTTCTGTATATTCTGCAGTGAAACTGGTTGTTACAACAAAAGACATGAGATATCTGCCCCTGGTCTGTTTGAAGATGTTGTTTAGGACATTTTATTCTGTAGTTTGTCAGAACCAAAGCCTGTCAGTACCCTTGAATATTTGCTCTTCGTAGTGTGCATATTGCCATTCTGTTTCTCTTCATCATAATAATAACAACACAGACAACATTAATATTAATATTGTTATCATTTTCTTCTTTATTCTTCTTCTTCCTCCTCTTCCTCCATCATTGGTTTTTGCAACAAAACTAGTGCTGCATAGTTGTTCGACTTTTTGTGTTATTGCTATGTATGGTTTTAGAAATATTAGGTTTTAATTAAGTTTAAAACTGCAGATATATAATGGAGATGTGTCAGTAAATGTGATATGGTAAAACACTGCCCTCATACTTCTGCAGCTTAAAGTGCAGCAGTATTAATTAGGTCACAATGGTCCAGTGATTACAATACTGATCTGCATCTTAACATAGATAAATATTTGTATTTACAAATATGAGAAATGACTTATAATGTAGAGGTTTAAGCCCTATGCTATGGGGTGGGGGGTATTTTGTCATTCAAGAATGTTTTTATTATAATAATACTAATACTGCACATTAAATTATTTTATTTATGCCATTTTTAAATTAATAAAATAGTTTAAAGTTTAATGCAATACATTTTTTATCCTTTATATAATACAACTTTAATCATTTATTTTATTGTTTATTAACCTTTTCTAACCAGACAAATTACTCTGAGAGCACAGATCTCTTCTGCAAGCGAGGCCTGGGCCTGAAGGCAGATGAACATGCATGTTTTAGACTGTGGGAGGAAACAGGAGGGCCCACAGAAAACACACACATGAGGAGAACATGCAAACTCCTCATTTAAAACCCAGGTCCAAGTCGGGGATTGATCCCAGGACCTTCTTGCTGTGAGGCAATAGAGCTAACACTGAGCCATCATGCTGCCCAATAATGCAAGTAATAGATAAAAAAAAAAAAAAAGTTTAGTAATTTGACGTTCAGGTGTTTTTCTTGAGATAATGATTTTACCATTTCAAAATTTAAATAAAAATAATTTGCAGTATTTATTTTTTATGTACTTACCGGTATATAATTAACTCTTTTAATTTTAATTTTAATTTACTATTTATTTTTCACATGCAGTTAGACACGTAGTTGGCATAATTTAAGCAGATCTTTGAAGTTTGGGTGTCTTTAGTCTTCAGCCGCCACAGTCGTGATTCTGACTCTGAAGCACGTGAACTAATCATCCTGTTACAGACACAGGTGTGCAGGCCTCACACACACAAAACATCCATATCTGCTAGCTCTCTCAGTGAAGGAATAGATGAGAGGAATGAGTCTTTATCTGACAACAAGCCACAGGTTGGAGAGATGATGTGCTTCTAAAAAGTTCTACATCTTAAAATATTAACATTATATTTTACATTCATATTTAGTCTTCCATCATTTTTACTACCCTGACTACTTAATACTATTACAGCCATTCAAATTTATATAATTGTTCATGACCATCAGGAGATCTAAAAAAGTTAAGTCTGGTCCTCTGGACATTCAAAAGACAAAACCATCAGGAGATGTTATGACTCCTGTTTCTTGGGCAACTTCTGTGTATGTTGGTTTCAAATGATTTTAGGCCTAAATTTCAGCAGTTCGAATACTTCTTACTTATTTTGTTCTGTTACTGTAAGATTATTATTGTTTGAACTGATTGTTTGAAAAAAAAGGGGCAGATATAATTTTTCTTCTTTCTGCTACCTTTCATTTTTTTTAAATATATTTTGTATGTTATCATTTATGGAATTGCTTGGTTTTGTATTTAAAAAAAAATGAACAAATAAAAATAAACAAACATAAACTTCTGCTGAGGCATGCTCATAAGCAGCGTCGGGCAATGGCGTCATGCATTTCAGTGCACACTTGTTTTGTTTAAATAAAGGTTTTCTAGTTTTCATTGTCTTCAGTCCAGTGAATGTTTCATCTACAAATTAGGAGTTTAATAAAATTAAACTAAATGGTCTGAAAAAACAAATTAGGAGTTAAAATTCAGGATATGTCTCAGAGCAATAGTGAATGAAGTGTAATTCAGCTGTGTTGATGTGGAGCACCACACATAAACAACGTGTCACACATTTGTCATAATAAATCCTGCAGCCGGCGGGTCACACAGATCGTCTGTCATCACTACATCACACACGTGATCCGTGATGCCAGTGTACACTTTCATGTATCGACTGCTTCGACTCATTTACTCACTTGGCAGGTCAGAGGCGTAGCAGTGGCAAGTTGGCTTCACCCCCATCCCCCAAATGCTGCCTCTGTCTTTAAGTACATTACATCTAGACAGGAAGAACGTCACGTCTGACTAGAAGTGTTTTGTGGAGGGGGCTAAAATTAAGAAGGTGCAGAACAGGTGTGATGATGAGTTCTTTGTGTTGATCTGGACATAAAATCTGAAGAGTACTGACATAGTCTGGAAGTAAATATTCACAAGCACCAACACTTGACCTGTCAACTCTGGGGAGTGGTGGTGCAGAGGTTAGACAAGATGGGCCTGTGATCAGAAAGTTGCAGGTTCAACTCCCCAGACTGACTACAACAAAATGTGGGAAAGGTGAAACACCAACACCTACCTCTACCCTCATTTTGCCCAACTCTCGACCCCCTGAGCAAGGCCCTTAACCCCACCATCTGCACCCAAAAAACAGGTCTCTCTTGAAAATGAGTTCTCGTGACTCAGTGAGACTACCTGTATAAATAAAGGGTAAATAAATAAAAATAAAATAAAACAAGTGTGATGTTTCACTAAAGTTCAGCTCATCTTTTATCAATTTATTTCTGCCATTTTAACGTTACACTTGTACTTTTGAATCTAGTGTTTTCTGTAAAGTTAGCTTGCAGCCTATTAATGTAAATAAAGTGCACATTCAGCAGCTCAGAGAACTGTCAGACTGTAGTTGTGAGTAGCTGTAGCACTTGTCAAATAAAGCAAAATTCTTCTTTGTATTAAATGTGTTGCAAGGTGCCATTTGCTCATGTTATAGTACAATGTACATTAATGAGGGGGTCCAGAGGAATGTAATCTATATTTCAGTCTGAAATAAGGGAAACCCAGAGGTTCTTTATAAATTAATGCACACATCTGCTACAGGCACAAATACAGACAGCTAAGACTGTGAAGTGAACACAGTCTCAGATATAATGTTATTTATAGACCCTGGTTTAAAAAAAGAAACAAAGTTCAAGATCATAATCTTTATACACGCACGCACACACAGACACACACCCCCTTCTTAAGGACATTCTGCTCACCCTATGCTCCCTATAAACACACAGTCTCTCTGTCACACTGATACACACCACTTCATCTCTCTGAGTTTGAGTCCCATTAATTGTTAGCTGGTTTGGGTTAATCGTCATCACATTTATTTAACCAGATAAAAACCCATTGAGATAAATATATCTATTTCAAGGGTGAAGCAGGTGGCTGTGGTGCCAGACTAAACGCTACACCCCCCCCGGCAATACTAATGACTAGAGGGGGTAATTCCCTTCTCTCTCCCTCCATCTTACCCTTATCTTTATCCTCTGCCCTCCATCTATCCAGCCTTGCACCCCATCCCTACTTTTTTAAAATCCTTACATCAGCTGCTACAGCCACACACTGCATGTTTCTGTCTGAGCCCAATTTGAGTCCTCCCCTCTCAAATGGCTTCCACTGATCCCATTCCCATCTTTTTAATAATCTCTCTACATCACGGCTGTGCCTACCCACATATGCACACATACACACCTATGCGTCCTTTTTATACACCAGGCAAAGGTGGAAAATTTAGAGCCAAGAGAACATTGGGAATATGAGCAAGGAAAAGCTCAGGAACTGAGGATTAGGACCATAAACACACCATATTTTTATGTTTCTTCATAAAACACAAGCTGCTTGCTTCATTTTTGGAGTCTCCCCATGTGTAGTTGGTTGCCCGTGGGAGTTCCTCAGACAAGACAAGCACATTAAGGTGTCAGTGGACATATCCAGTGATGCGTGGCCCACAACAAGTCTCCCCCCATCCTTGAGCGCACACACACACACACACACACACACACACACACACACACACACACACACACACACACACGGAGGCCCAGGCGGTGAGTCAGAATTAGGGGACAAGGCTCTGTGATTTATGACTCCCTCCATTCCAGCTATATTCATCACTGTCATTATTATCAATGGAGGATATGACAGCAGGAGAGGACAGCCTGCTGTGTGTGTGTGTGTGTGTGTGTGTGTTTGAGACAGTATGTTATTGCAGGAAATTTAGATCAGTTTATTTCTGACTGCAGTCACTCAGTGGCTTTGTGTCCTTTGCTGTGCGCTTGTTGATTTTCACGTTTACAGATTTTACTTTTTGCAAAGGCTGCCATTCTTAAAAAATAAAACCTCAACATGTCAGTGACGTGGATCCAGCCAGTCTCCTCTAAATGTTCCACACACATCATCGCTCACATATGTCTCATGGGTTATTGTTCACAGAAATGAACGCACCTTTTTTCTTAGCTTTTGAATGTTGTTGTTGTTGTGCTTCTGGTTCGCTGAGGTTGTTTTATGTCTGAGAAGCTTCTCTTAAGAGCAAAGTCACCCTTGGAGTCAACACTTACTTTTTGAAGCATCTCCTGTGCAGATCTCACTGTTAGACATCATCTCACGGTGTCTTGGCTCAGTCGAGACTTTTCATCGTCAAATCATTTCGTCTTCTGTTTCTTAGTTCAGAAGTTAGAAAGCTTGGACTGCATTTGATGCCACAGCTGCTGTTCTTTTTCTACGTGCACAGCTACTCATCAATGTTACAACAACATCGCCGTACACATGTTTCTTGTTTTTTTATGACCGCAATTGCATGAGATGGTGCTGCAGTGTGCGGTGGTGGCGGCTAATTGCTGGGAGCATGAATATTCATGTCTAGTGTTCAGATTCAGACAATTTTATATATCCCCAGAAGGCAGCTCGGTTTGGCAGTTTCCAAATTTCCACCCATGCACACATGCATGTGCTCATATACCTAAAAGCAACAACAAGTGTTGGAAGGCGGCTTGTATTCTGAGCAAGAGTGAGTATCTTGGAAAAAGGGGGAAACACTTGATATAGTCGGGGAAATGATGTATAATGCATACTCTTTAGTCAGTTTTTGTTCACATTGTCACATGTCACCGTGTCCCTGGGCAAGACACTGAACCCCGCATCACCTCTGATGTGTGTCCCATCGGTGTATGAATGTGATCTAAAGCTCTGCTTAAAAGCTGTAGGATGTTTTATTTAGATTGGCTTTGTAGAGATGAATGTGTGTGGGGGTAAATGAGGGCACAGATTGTGCTGTAAAGCACTTACAGTATACTAGTTGGATAGAAAAGCTCTGTAAGTACAGAACATTTACCAGTTTTTCTGAAACTACACAGAAGTATACAGTATTACCGTCTGACTAGAAAAGGTTATCATATTTCATGTAATTGTGAATTTTATTCATTTATTTTATAAAATGTTGATCGTTTATAGATTGAAAATGCAACATACGTATTTTTTTGTTGCTAATGCATCATGGAACAAAATGAACAAATAGACATTGGGACGAACAAAACTGTACCGGTAATTTCATTACGATAACATTAAAAAAAAAAAAAAATCACCACTTCTATGTTTTTTAATCCTACCCGATTATCAGTCTTAAGGCCTGGGCTGGGGACAGCATCAAAACATGATGTGAAGTTGTGCTTGTAGTGAACATAGAAGGAAGCAGGTGTTATTTTTCCATCAGCTTGTGGATTACAGGCTCTCCACAGTATGAACCCAGCACTGCTTCTGCTCATTCTGCTCATTCTGTTTGTCCAGTCATCTGTACCACATCAGGTGTTTTTTTATTGTTACAGACTACAAAATTTTAACTTTTGAGTTTTTTTTTTTTATTAATTAATTAATTTTTATTTTTTTTTGCTTTTTCTGCTCTTTAGCCTCCAGCAGAGGCTGAAATGTTATTTAAGCGGGTATAAAAAGTAGAAAATTGTTCTGCTAAATTTGGTTGACGTAACTTCATGAGATTTGTTGTTGAAGACACTTAGGTAGGTTTAGGATATCAAATTAACTGGTAATAGATTTTGGTAAGCGAGTTGTTTTGTCAACAATGCAGTGGACATACTGGTTTTACTGTACATTAAAATGCACTGTGCTTCGTGCATAGTGAAGTTAACATAAGGTATTACTTCTAAGAAAATGATACCACCACCAAGCAGGAATGGCAGCAGAAGTTTAAAAGAAGTACTTTCTTCATGTGCAAACATGTCAGCAGTTTCTACTTCTTTATTCATGCCCTGGATTTTATGATGAGCATTTTAAAGGCGATATTCAAAATAATACTATACAGTATTTGGATACCTAGGTATACCAGATTCTATTATATCACCCAATTCTACAACACAGTTTTATAAGACTACATTCTGATGCACAAAACATTCAGACCATTTTGTATAAATGTATGCAGGCATCTGTGCGCTAGTTAACATAATTGTCTGTTTTTCCAATCAACGTGTAAAAGAGATTTCCCCTCTCTACATTTCTGCAGCTTTTCCATTCCCCTAAAGGATTTTGTAGTCTCAGCCCCTTCATTCAAAACACATGCACGCACACACACGCGCGCGCGCGCGCACACACACACACACACACACACACAGTTCTTGTACCATTTACACACTTTTAGTTTGACTAACTACAATAGTAAACAATAGCCTTTTTCGTGTTGTTTGGTGTCTCAACTTGGCCTCATCAATTAAGATCTCACCCACAGGATTTCATCTGACATTAGTCCTCTGTGGGTGTTTGTGTTGATCTGTTTACATTCATATACTACTGGTTCAAGGCCAATTTCGTTAGCAAGCACATTAGCACCGACTGACAACATTCAAAACAAACAGCCGGTCGCATCAGTCTATGACATTTCAGTCAACTAGATGCAGCTAATCAGTCAGTTCTAAGTAGACTAAATATGAATATGGTTAATATGATTTTTTTTCACAATTTGTCCACCTGTGGCTGAGTGAAAAAACATCTGAAAAATGTTTGAACATAAGCTTAGTAGATAAATAAGATAGTGAATCAGACTTCTTGAGTGTTATGTTTTTGAATCAGTCCAGTCTTAACTTATTTTGATCTATGAGCACTCCAGCTTCATTGTCTGGTTTGACAGTCTGCAAAGCTTAGGTAGGTGCTCATATGCCCACGCCTGGAAACACAGCTCTTTTAGTAAGATGGCCATTGTTATGTAAATGTTAATAGATCTGGTGCAGCAAAGCAAAGACTTGAGAACTGTGACGAGAGAGGGGGGTGGTATTGGTTGGGTATGGCAGTGTAGGTCTATGGCACTCAATTACAAGAGTTCAAATTACATTACAACACCTTTCTCAGCACAGCGTCGGGCTCTTGCGGTGTATGATTACCAATATGGCTCTCCATGCACTGTTGCACACTGACATGTATGTAGGTGCCTGCATTCACACTCAAGTTGTTCATTTTTGAACACAAGAAGTGTTTTAGCATCATGTGGTTACTCATAAAAAGGATTGAATTTAATCCCATTATTCTGTTTATAATTCCAGCTTTCTCACTTCAAACACAACTGGTACATAATTCAGACCAAAAAATGATACCGTTTCAATGTAGCCACACACTAGTGTTTACTTGGATTTTAAAATTCAGTCAATATTTTTTTTAAGAAAATCACTTTTTGAAGCTCCAAATAAATCAAATATTTATAAAACATTGATAATTTCTATATTTAAGCATTATGATACAGCGTTTTCTGTACTTACAGCATGACTGCATAATTTAAGAAATTAGTTAGCTTTTTCCGGTATCCACCTCCCTGGAAATTAAAAAAAAAGGTTTTGAGTTTTGCTGTCAACTGATTCCAGATCACTTCATCACAATTATCTAATCAAAAAACAAACATATATGTTGGGCCTCTATTTTTCAGACATGATGGGAAAAGAAAAACTGATTGAGCAGAAATAATTCCTTTAGAGACAGAAGTGAGCTTCGCCAAATCTCCCATCATTACCCAGAGGGGGTGAAGTCTCACTTATCCCTTCCTCTTTTCCCTTAATTTCATTTCCTGTCTTTTCTCCCACCATCCTTTTTGTTTCAATCTCTGGTGGTTTTTCCACATTTTCTAATGTGTGTTTGCTTGTGTGTTTATGCGTCTTAACATAAAAAGTGTGCAATTGTCTTGTGCTAGATCCTATCGGCCTTAATGGAAGTCTCACTGCTACTAGATATCTCTGTCTTTCTCTCATCTTTCTGTTTTACTCTGCTGTCTTTTCCCAGAGGATGGTGTGATCGAGCAGGCTGATACAGTTAGAAAAGGGGGTGAGATGGATAGGGAGGTTAATGGTTTCTTCCCCCACTCCTTTTTTTCTCAGTCCCTATCAATCGGCCATACAGCCAGTCCTCCTGTTGCTTGACGGTGATTGGGGTGGAAGGATGTAGCTCTGACTGATGGTCATGAAATGAGGCCAATCAAAGTTGGCATGGCCTTAGGAGCTGCTCTAAATGGCACGTACTGTATTGAGTGTTTTGCTTAACCAAATGTCACACTGGGTTGAACAACGATGGGTAACTAAAGCATAGCAATGTAGGGAGTTTTGGGAAAAAAGTTAATGTGTACTGGGTTATGAAATAGTAAATGGAGCAAAAGCAGGGTGAAAAGAAGCATTTTTCTCCCACTGTTTAGAATTCAAAATGTACAAACAAATTGATATTAACATGTATAACGGAAAAAAAAAATGCTGCAAAACATCCATCCGTCCATTTATTATCTTTACCTGCTTCTTCCTTTTTGCGTCTCGGGGGTAACTGGTGTCCATATCCAGGAGTCACTGTGTGAGAGTCACTGTAGGACAGGTCTCCAGTCCATCACAGGGACACATAGAGACAAACAGCCATTCACACTCTCACTCACACCTATAGGTACAATTTAGAGTTACCAATCAGCCGAACATGCATGTTTTTGATCTGTGGGAGGAAACTGGAGTACCCAGAGAAAACTCACACATCCATAACAAGAACATACAAACTCCACCCAGAAAGGTCCCCGGCCGGGATTCGATCCAGCGACTATTGCTGAGAGGCAGCAGCTCTACCAACTGTGCGTGCCGACCATATAGAAGTCCATTATCAGGCTTCAGTTGCATGGAGGTCATGTTGTGTACTTAAGGTAGATGTTGAAGTACAAATGGTTGTTAGTGAGAGAGGATCTGTATCTAGAGTTGTTGAACTTCACTACTGAGAATGTTCACAGGTAGATCTGAAGTGAACCTTCATATCTGAATATTCCTTATCGATTGTGTAAAGTTCTTTAGCTTCTTTTTTCAGGGCATATTTGCACAGCAGTCCACCAAACACTCACTGATAGATTCCCAACTTAGAATGATCTGTTTTGAATTTAATTGTTTTACAGTTTTGTGAGAAATCACACACTTATTTGTGACCGACTTTGTTCCTGAATATTCAGATCTTGTTATAAAGGCCTTTTTGCTTTCACAGTTTAGTTTCTAATGTGTGTTTGCACTAAATTCCTTTCTACGTCTGTCTTATAATGTCAGAAACAGCAACCTGGTCCCTACAAACTATGCACACTCCTTTGTCATTTACTTCTGTACATAAATACTTAGTGGTCCATATCTGTTCTGTGTCAGTCTGTTTTTAGCATCTGCTGACATTTCTGTGGTGAGTCAAATCTCTGTTAGTGCAGAGGCTCATTATGCCAGCCCATGTGTGTGGGTGCTAACAAAGCTACTAAAAACAACACAGTAGTGGCCTTCAAAATAAAACCAATGCAGAAGTAACAGCATATTTTGACAACAGTACATTTGGATTTGTGTGCACATGGAGTACTTTTAATATTTGATATCATGCTAGTCAGTAAGGGACAGCTGCAGGGCTGGGGCTTAACGTCTGCTTTAAACTTTATACAATTGCACAGTGTTGTCTTTAGCAACAACACTTTTTTTAAACAAAGACTTTCCTAAAACATAAAACAGTGTCTAAAGATGTTGAGCAATTCTGAGAATAGAGCTCAGTTTTCTGATCCTTGGTCTTTAATTTTACTACTGTTTGGGTAAGCTTTAGGCATTAGTTTTACACATACATCACATTTGTTACACATAAATCATATTTGTATGTATTAATAGAATCAGGATCAGAAAAACCTTCATTGACCACATTTGTGTGCACAAACAAGAAATTTGACTTTGGTTTCAAGCGCTCACAGCAAACAGACAAGTATATATTTTTTTAAATGTTATTTATTTATTTTTTATTCATTCAACCTTTATTTAGGCAGGTTAATCCCAGTGAGCCTCGAGGACTCATTTACAAGAGAACTTAGGGGAAATTTGCTTTATACATTAATCTGTACATCAACTGCATCTTGACTCCACAAATCTCAGACTTTTGATAGCTTTTAGTAGTTTTGAGTAACAGTTGTGTAAAGTAAGAAAAGCAGAATTTGCCCTCTTCTTTCCATCTTGTTTGCTTTTCTCTGCTTGTGTTTGTGGTGGTTGCAGTGCTAATGGAAATGCCAGTTGTGTAGCTCCTCACTCCTCACCAAGTCCATTTACTAAAGTGACAGAGTCATTTACCAGGCAGACGGCCTCTCCCATCCTCACCTAATTAGAAGACCCCTAGGCCTGCCTATGTTAGCTGGACACATTTACCTTTTTCTCATTATTTTTCTTACTTTGTACAGTTCTTTTCTTCCACTTTTTTGTTTTTTGCAGTTTTTTTTTTTTCTGTCATTCTGTCTCTGTCTTGGTGTTCCTCTTATTTCACTTCTGAGGGACAGACTATTGTGAACAAATGGTAGCACACAAACTGGGGGTATGGTGACCCATATCTTGAGATAAGCTTATTTTGGAAGTTGTAATGGGAATAGCCATGCGGTGAGGATCACAATGAAGAGGAATGAGACTCCACTTGTTATTGTTCAAAGTTATTTTTCTCCTTTATAACTTTTTTTCTGTAGCTAATTTTGATTGTAGATTTACTGGTGCTGCTGTTTTCTTTTTTTTTTTTTTTTTGGTCTGTTTTATGTTATACTCAAAGAAAATTTATGCTTAAGCAATAATGCAGTAAAAACCTCAGTCTGGATGTTACATTTCATAAAGGGCTATGGGATGTTTGGTTACTGAATATATTTGAGGCTTTGTTATAAAAATAAATTGTACACTTTCTAAAGGTTTTTTTTTATTTGAAGAAGCTTCTCTGTTAGTTTATAGATGATTGCCCACACAAGAAGACTTTTTAGTTGTTATTATTATTATTATTATTATTTTTTTTTTTTTTTTGCCTTTCTCTGTGGGTAAAATTTGTTTTTATGTATTCTTTATAGAGGATGTTGCCTCAGTGGTATCTTTAAAAAAATCATCAAGAGTACGGTAGTAATCTTTATTGCCTTTTGAACTTGCAGTTTCCACACACAAATGACAAATAAGTTATTTGATCTGCCACTTGTTGTTCCCGTAGTTTTACTCGGATGAAATTAAAACAGTATTTCAGGAGGGAAAGAGAGAAACAGAGAACAATAGGGGCAATTGAAAAATTGAGCAAAAAGATAAACAAGATGAATTACTGTAGGAAAGACAAAGCAGAACTGATCAGCTGGGAGAAAGTGCACACCAAACACAATCTGAGACACATAAAGATAGTGAGGATGGCAGAGAGGCTAGTAGGTGCAAATGCTGTAGGGAGAGAGTTGTCAGACAGAAAACAAGATCTCACAACTATCAGTGTGGGGACTATTTTCTTCCACTGCGAGACATAAAACCATAATTTAATAAAACTGATTTGCAGGAGACACCTGTCAGTACCATCTTTGGATTATAGTACAGTATTTGGACGTCATTCAGCAAATTGTAAGTGGCAGCAGGAGATTTTTTAATAGAACAGACCATGCCATGATGCAGTTTTGTCACTTTGTTTGTCCCATTACACAGTCTTTAAATGGACTCCCATTTCTTTAGCTACATCAACATCCTTCCTTTGTCAGTGCTAAATTCAGACAGTCTTATTTGCTCTCCATCTTATCTCAAATCAGTCATCACATCAAGCCAAGCCTAGCCAGTTATTGATCCTGTAAACCCTTTACAATCCAGTTAGTGCACACATGCTAACCCAGGCTTTGATACAACTCCCCACTAGCACAAATACACTGATACACAGCCACACTTGCTCACAGCAGGTGACTTAACAGGGATTCTGTGCAGAACCTTGTTTTGACACTACACCTAAGAGTCAGCTTGGTGATGGTGAAATTCACAATTCTAATGAATATTTGTTGGATTGATACACTGATGCCACAGAAAGGAATGCCAGTATCAAGGATAGTTGCTGCTAAGACACAATAGCCCCAGCGTGTTTGGCAGCTGGACTTTCATCCGTGCAAAGTCCAGTTGTGTTTGTCGTTATGTCAGTTTCTCTGCCATGCAGAAGTATGAAGTGGATTTGTAGAACTGTAATGATTTCTCCTTTTTTGCACTAAACTTTTTTTCACTGACCACTTGGGTTGAATCTGGAGTTGGAAAATAGGAGTTGGTTAAAGAAATGATATATGTATGGTTAATACCACTTCACAGAGAGGAGATAGTGGAGAAATGATGACAGATGAAAACTGCACTTTCTTCCCATGATCCCTCTTTATTGTCACTAAGCTGTTGGCTGGTTTAAAAAAAAACTGTAAGATCTTCAAAAGTTTGGTTTAAGTTGAGCCCATTTGTCATATTTTGTATTGTCTTAAATGCAGTTAAAGAAAATGGTAAAATTGTCATTCACTGACATGCACTTTTCCTAAAAATATTTGCAGAAAGATTCCATTAATTATTTCTGATTCATCCTAAAATACAAATAATAGCCAATCTTAAACACAAAACTCTGGCAAAACTCAAACAAAATTACACACAATTCACGAGTGGACAAAAGTGCAGAAAGAATAAAAAAGTTGTACTTTTTTACAATAAGACTACTCTCAATAAAGATTTATAAATGCCTTTAATAGTTTTGTTTAACTTAAGTTGTAAACACTTTTGAATTCAATAGTTAACACTTTTCATATGTATTAGACATGATTTGGCTCTATACTTTTATGTGGTTCCTTGGTGGTCAGTGTCGTGGTCTTGTAATCCTGAGGTTGTGGGTCCGAGCCTAGGTTGCATCAGGAAGGGCATCTGACATAAAACATTTGCCAATTTTTTCTTGACTTGAGTTTGCTCGCTGTGGTGACCCCTGAAAAGGGAGCAGCTAAAATAAACTTACTATAATGAATCTGTTATGTTTTTACTTCTCTTACATTTCTCAACTTTGTCACATTACCTTATGAAGGTAGTTCTAATAAATATTTGATAACTAGTTCATAGAGTGGACATACTCTTATACTGTAGGTAAAAATAATATTGGCTCACTTTTTGGCCCGATAAACTCACTTATGTCACAAGTTACCGTACCACTTTTTTATGTTATGAAACTGAAAATAAATGCTTTACAGCCAGTATACTTTTTTTTTTTAAATATCCGAGTAATAAACTTAAAAAAAAAAAACAAAACAAAAAAAAAAAAACTTTACAAGTCTAGTCTTATTGTAAAATGGTAATAACACAATTGTGTATAACCTGCCTTAGTATCATTTATAATTTTAAAAACTGTGGAATTTTTTCCAGAAATCAAAGCCCTGACACAATATAAAGTGCAAAAAAATTACAATACAATATTTCTACATAAATATGACCTAAACATCAACACATTAAAACATTTGAAGATGAAATTAGAGTCAGGTGTTTTCAGTCAATGGGATGATGATCAGGTGTGAGTGGACACCCTATTTGATTTAAAGAACAGGGATCTACCAAAGTCTGTTCTTCACAACAATGTTTGTGGAAGTGTATCATGGTACAAACAAAGGAGACCTCAGAAAAAGTTGTTGATGCTCATCAGACTGAAGAATGTTACAAAACCATCTCTAAAGAGTTTGGACTCCATCAATTCACAGTCAGACATTGTTACCATCCCCAGGAGTGGTGGACCAACAAAGATCACTCCAAGAGCAAGGCTGTAATGGTCAACGAGGTCACAAAGGAGCCCAGGGTAACTTCTAAGCACCTGAAGGCCTCTCTCACATTGATTAATGTTAATGTTCATGAGTCCCAACATCAGGAGAACACTGAACAACAATTGTGTGCATGGCAGGGCTGCAAGGATAAAGTCACTGCTCTCCAAAAAGAACATTGCTGCTCGTATACAGTTTCCTAAATATCATGTGGACAAGCCAGAACACTGTTGGAAGAATGTTTTATGGAAGGATGAGACCAAAATATAATTTTCTGGTTTAAATGAAAAGTGTTATGTTTGGAGAAAGGAACACTGCATTCCTGCATAAAACCCTTATTCCATCTGTGAAACATGGTGGTGGTAGTTTCATGCGTTGGGTCTGTTTTGCTGCATCTGGACCAGGACGGTTTGCCATCATTGATGGAACAATGAATTCTGAATCATATCAGAGAATTCGAAAGAAAATAAAGTCAGGACATCTTGATCTTAAGTAATATTCTAATTTTCTGAGATACTGAATTTGAGGTTTCATTAGTTGTCAGTTATAATTATCAACATTAAAAGAAATAAACATTTGAAATGTATCAGCCTGTGTGTAACGAATGAATATAATATACAAGTTTCACTTTTTGAACAGAATTACTGAAATAAATCAACCTTTTCAATGATATTCTAATTTTATGACCATCACCTGTAGCTCCTTTTCTTACTGAACTGCAACATCACAGCCTTTTGAGGTCAAGTTTTATTGAACAAATCCAGCAGGGCGGTAGGGGGTTATTTATGATCCAGTCCTTCAGTGCAGATCTGTAGCCATACTTACTACCTCCCCCTCCCCTCTTATTCTACTCAAGTACCCTCTCTGTATTTGAATGTTAAATAAAGGAACCTCCAACAACGGCAATCCTTTTATGTCTACAGATTTTACAACCAATGTAAAGCTGCACTGAAAGCTTTATGGTTCCTTTGGGTTTTAGGGAGGGCTTGTGACCATTGCACACACAGCCTGTTAGCTGAATGTTTAGAGACAGGTGACAGTGCTCTGTAAAAACAGGTTGGAGGAATGGTAGGAAGTTTTATTACAGAAAGGAGAAGTTGTGACATCACAATATGCGCAGGGTTTGACATCAGAAGAAGAAACAAAAGAAGGGGAACTGTGTAGCAGCAGATGCTATTGTAAACTAGAACTGCAATCAGTTATTACTGGGGTCCAAGCCACTTGATGCATCTTGACCCTGACTAATCTCAACCATAGAAATCCTTCAACATTGAGTACAACAGACTTGAAATTTAATGAGGGGAAGAAAAAAAAATGACAGTCTAACAGGACTTACGGTCTCAGTCGCATTTTTTTTTTATATTTGTTTTTTGCCAAAGCCTTCATTATCTTTCTTAAAGCGGTTTCATTTTCATGGGTTTCCACAGCAAGTCACCCTTCTTCATCTCACTCTGTCCTCTGTGTCCTCGGTCTTTACTCCAACTACCTCCATGTCAATGTTAACATTTTCAGCTCTGCCACTTCCAGTTATTTCTTC